>SEYY01008204.1:5000-12500 GCA_009176605.1 Armadillidium nasatum
GAAGCTGAAGACCCCGACGACATTGATGATGTGGAAGTAGTGGACGAAGAGGACGGCGATTTAACTGGAAAGTTTTCCTTTTTCGTTCTAGACGTTTGATCTGAGGAAGCTGTTAAAGATTTCGATCTTGGTCTGTTGTCTGCTTTTTCACCGACTGTAGAAACATTAGGTTCAGGAGTCTTTTTAACAGGTGCCCCTGAAGGTTTGCGGATTTCTTGCGATTTTATTCCTTTAGAAGATAATGACGAAGCCACAATTACTTCTTCAGATTCATCGGATGACTCTGATGACTCCGAAGTTTCGTAATCACTAGTCGATGACTCATCTTTTAAATATTTATAATGGTTGCTTTGACTGGAAGAAGACCTTGATGACGTGGGTTCGTATTTTGAGGTAGAAGGGGTAGAAGGGGTAGACGGTTTAGAGCTACTTCTTGAAGAAGACTCTTCCTTTGGTTCGTCCTTCGCCTTTTTGTAATCATACCGAGAAGCTCTTGTTGAACTATTAGGAAGTACCGCCCGGCACGTGATCGACCGAGTAAAAACCGATGATCGACTTGGCGAAGTAGTTCGCGACGAATAATTCGAATAACGTGAATTTAAAGAGCTGTCTCTGCGATATTCTCTTGGTAATGAAGACGATCGAGTCAGTGACGATCTTCGATAACTCGTTGCTAAAGAAGAATAAGGATTATAATAACTCGGATTAGAAACCGACGAAGAGTAAGACCCGTAATTACCGGAATTATATCCAGTCACGGATGCGCGTTTTCCGCTTGAATTTGCGGATCCCGAAAGAGAAACGGTTATAGGAGATATTCCGCTATAACCTTGGGAAGAATAAGACTTCTGACTAGGGGAAGAGTAAGACTTCTGACTAGGGGAAGAGTAAGACTTCTGACTAGGGGAAGAGTAAGACTTCTGACTAGGAGAAGAATAAGACGTCTGACCAGAAGAGGAATAAGGAGAATGAGAAGAGGTGAACGAAGAGGAGTAACCAACATTTTTGCTCCTATTTCCGTAGTTTCCCGAATATGCTGAACTTGGTGAGCTTCCATAACTCCCTGTACCATAATTTCGACGAAATGACATTTTGTCACTAAATCATTAAAGTCCAACTAAGCTTTATGAGAAAGGCAATACAAAACTTTATTGGTAAAAGACAAAAAAACAATTTAAATCTGAATCCCCAACAAAAACTTCACTTTTTTTTTAGTAATATCTTCACACCGTAAGCGGAAGACTAATACTGAACAACTTCATCTACCTATAACACTTAAAAATGATTAAAATTTTGGCGCTTCGAAAAGCTTCGGGATCGTGTGTGTGTTTGTGTGTGTTCAAGAAATAGAGAGTGAGAGCTGCGATCGAAATAACGCAGAAGAGAAACGAAAAGGGATGAGATGAGAGGCCATTAATAGACGTTCTTTACGCATGACACAACAGTATTAAAGAAAAACATGTAAGAGTAACAAACCAACAAATCAGTTCCTCGAGGAATCGCAAAAAAAAAATAAATAAATAAATAAATAAATAAATTTAAAAAAAAAACAAAAAAAAATCAAAAATTTTTCGAAATGAAAAAAAAAAAAAAAAAAAAAAAAATATAATATATATATATATTATATATATTATATATATATATATATATATATATATATATATATATATATATATATATATATATATATATATATATATATATATATATATATAAGTTTTCTCCTACACAATTTTGCCAGGTGCCAAAATGCATGGATGACAGGGCCAATCTATTTTTAATTAAAGGGGAACCAGAAAAAAATAGAAGAGGTAACAGGGGAAGGGAAATGAGGGAACGAATACATTTAAATCAATGACGTCACAGCAAAACAAACAGCCCTGAACGGATGATCTACCAAAAGACAAGAGACAAGCGCTCATAAATATAATATATATATATATATATATATATATATATATATATATATATATATATATATATAATATATATATATATATATATATATATATATATATATATATATATATATATATATATATATCCGGAGCTTTTCCTACTCCTTCAACCCCTTCCAACTCATTTATGCCCAAAATTATAATTTTTCCTAAAGACGTCATTTCTGCTCTCTGCGAGCTTAATACTAAGAAGGCGTACGGTCCTGATGGTATTCCTCCTTGGTTCTCAAAACTTGTGCTTCCGAGCCTGCACCCTGCCTTGGTAAACCATTTCGTCTGTCTTTCTACTTCAATCCTCCCTTCTTGCAGGAAACGTGCGCTCATTCAGCCTGTGCCGAAGAAGGGGGATCCTTCTCAATCCTCCAACTAACGTCGCATTTCTTTGATCTTCATTCTCTTTAAAGTTTTCGAGTCTATCCTTAACAGGAAGATTTGGAAACATCTCAATTCTTCTAATCTTATCTCTGATCGCCAGTATGGCTTTCGTAAGTTACCTTCTACTGGTGACCGTTCTTTCTCTTTTTTTCTGATTCTTGGTCCTCCGCTCTTCGGCATTTCGATGAATTCTTTGCTGTCGCGCTGGACATATCGAAAGCCTTCGATAGAATCTGGCACAAAACTTTTGATTTCTAAACTTCCCTCTTTCGGTATCTATCCTTCTCGATTTTCTTTTCCCTCTCTCATTTTTCCTTTCCCGTCGTTCTATAGCAGCTTTGTAAGGACCATTCCATTCCTTCCTTCAAATCTCTTCAATATGGCATTCCTTAAGGATCCGTCCTATTTTCAATACTTTTCTGGTTCGATCATTCTTCCTTCAAATCTCTTAATAGTGTTCCTCAAGGATCTGTCCTATCTCCAATACTTTTTCTACTTTTTATTAATGCCCTTCTCTCTATTACTTCATCTCCTATCCACTCCACTCACATGCTGATGACTTCACCCTTCATTACTCGCTTTCAGTTTGAAAGACGTCTCTCCCAACAGCAGTTGACACACTCGAGAAGGGTACCCTTGGAGCAACTAACCTCTGATCTTTCACGTATTTCAAATTGGGGCAAAGAAAACATGATTGTTTTCAAAGCCTCAAAAACTCAGTTCCTCCATCTTTCTACTTGACACAATCTTCCACACAACTATGATATCTTCTTCGAAAACACTCAACTCAGACCTTCATCTGTTCTTAATATTCTTGGTGTTTTTTTTTTCGTGATCTTTCTTTGAAAGATTACATTTCTTTTCCCTCTAAACAAGCTTCTAAGAAGTTGGTTGTTCTGAGGCGCCTTCAGAATTTCTTCACTCCACCCCATTTGCTTGCTCTCTATAGGGGTGTTGTTCGTCTCTGTATGGAGTATGCTTCTTCTCACATCTGTGGTGGTTCCACTCATACAGCCCTCCTTGAGAAGGTGGAATCTAGGGCTTTTCGTCTCATCAACTCTCCTGCTCTCACAAACTCTCTCCAATCTCTTTCTGCCCAACGAATTGTTGCGTTACTCTCTCTCTCTATACTATCGTTATTACAATGGTCACTGCTTTTCTGAACTCTACAGTCGCATACCTCTTCCATTGAGAAGAGCTCGTGAGACACGCCTCTCTACACGTTCTCATCCTTTCTCTGTCCAACTCTCTGACCCCAGACTTAACCTCTATGCTCAATTACATTACAATATATCTGGAAACACACTCGCATTTTATCTGTTTTTCCAATTTCCTATTGACTTTCACACTTCAAACCGTGTATCAAGACATGTCGGCCTTTAACGACCAGATTTTGTTTTTACAACTCCGGTGGAAATTGGTAGGACTTCGGCCTTAGCCCACCGGATATATAAAAAAAAATTCAGTGGCGAGACGATTAATCATCATCTATTTCCTGCCGATTATTTTACATATATTTTCTTCTATATATCTCTACTTCACCTACTTCTAATGAGGGTGAAAGACTGTTGTAGTAGTGGTGGCCAAATATATTCTCCAAGAAGAAATCAAATTACCCCAGAAATTGGAGAAAAGACTGTTTCTGCATCACAATTTTAGAGCTTTAAATTTAAAGTACTAGAATTTTGCATGTCTGTCCATGTTCTCACATATTAAAATTTTTAAAATCAATGTTCTGAAGATACTATAGGTTGTACTACTTGTTCTTAACCCCAGATATGCGCTTATAGATACCAAAGTAGTAGTCATAAGTTAATAAAATTTGCCAAGAAAAAACCTTGGCGTGTGGGAATTGTGTTGACATCACAAGTGTTGGAGGTCATCGCCATTAGCATCAAAAACATGACTGAACACGCTTATCCATGTTACGGACGATTGTTCCCACCAAAGTTCCTTGGAAATGACATTATCTTCAAAGAAAAACACTATAGTACATGTTAACTTTGTACGTGTGTCAAGTAGCGCGACCTCTCATCCATCATTCTATCTTGCTTCTCACACACGAAGGCTTGTTTTCGTATCAAATTTTATTAACTTATGACCAGTACTATGATATTTATAAGCACATATATGGGGCCGAGATCGAATGGGACACCATATATTATACTAAATATAAATTTAAATTATATGTATTTACACATTTGAATAAAGAATAAAGAAAAAATTCTTTCCTATTATGAAAGCGTTAAATTTATTAAAATAATTCTAAAACATACTTTTTCAAATTTCAATGTCATCGTCAAAAACTTCTTAATCGAATATATATATATATATATAGTATATATATATAATAATATATAGGTATAACAGGAAAACGAACACGCACGCACACACACGGATTTTTTGTCCTCGCTCGAAAAAAGAGAAAGAATCCAAATAAACAGAGAAATATAAACAAAAGCGAGTAAATTTTTCTAAATATTTGAATACAGTTTAAAATCAACCAACGCCTCTAAGGGAGTCCTCCCCTCGCTTGCAAAGATTGTACAAAGTCACAAAAAAAATTTCACTTTAAAAATGGTTTATGTATTTTATATGAACCTGTAAGTTAACGAACACGTTTGTCAGCAAGATGTATTTTCTCGGTCGGATTCAGAAATCTTTGTATTCGGCCATAATTCCTAATGCAGCAGCTTACAAGCTCTAAACCATCGATTTCGATCATTTTCTGTGAATCTCTTACTAAGTATTCTATTGGCACTTGAAAATTTAGGTCCCTTTTCACATTTTTTTAAACAGTTCCCAAATACTTTGACGAAATTACTAAGGAACTTAAACTACATATAGAGTCAATTACATAATATTCACAGGAAGAATTTTCTATGTTACAAAATCGATAATACGCAAATAATTCTAAATTCACGAACGAAGAGAAAAAATATTTCTAGAATATTTTTGGACGTTAACTTCTTACTATTAATCATATCGATATAAAAATTTTATATCATGTATTACTGAGGTATACAATTATTTTTATTATTATTATTTTGTGTAAACTGTTTCTTTTGGTCACGGGAGATTTTTTTCCTAAAATCTCCTATGCTTAGTGGCAAATCGGTGTGTGTGTGTAGGTATATATAGTGTGTATTGTATATAATATATATAATATATATATATATATATATTATATATATATATATATATATATATATATATATATATATATATATATATATATATATATATATCACAAGAAATATATTACTACAAACAGGTGTCGACAAAAATGAAGGTTAACCATTTTTCAAATGAAAATAAAAAAAAAATTTTTTTTTTTTTTTTTTTTTTTTTTAAAAATAATAAATAATAATAATAATATTAAATATATAATAATAATAATAATAAATATATTAAATAAATAAAATAATGACAAGAACGATAACCTTTTCAGATCGTAAGATACAAAAGTTAAACAATAACAAATAATAATAATAAAAAAAACAAAAACAAAAGACAACACAGAAGTTTCATCACTCAATTAGGAATCGGTTGATCAGTTAATAATTCATTAATCAATTTCTCTCCCTTCTAACCAACCTCCCCCTCCCTTCTTTTAAGATGCTATAAACACCCATCAATCAAGACCGTTTAAAATAGATTTGGCAAACGATTATGTCTCTTCATTTACAAAATTATGATCTGCAATGAAAATTTGATGAAAAAAAACTACTAATGATATATATACAATATATAATATATATATATATATATATATATATATATATATATATATATATATATATATATATATATATATATATATATATATATATATATATATATATATATATAGTAAGTCTCATTTGTCGGTATTGCAAATTGCATGCAATGTTGCTAAAAAAAAGTTTGAAGAAAATTTTTTTTTTTTTTTTTCGAGATGAATATAATAGTTAGTATATAGGTAATGTTGCAATGTTACAATGTTACTGGGTATATGTTTCCAATCGTCAATGTTAAGAGAAAGGTGAAAAGGTATGGAGATATTTAACTGTAAAGTAAAAGTAGGCTGAATAATCGGAGTGTATATATATATAAATGACGGGTAGGTTATGACGAGTACTGGTGAGAACACGGTCTTTATCAGGATAGGTCAGCGGAATTGCCAGAGAAAACAGGATAAAGAACATTTAACATACGTAGATGGAGTTTGATAACTTTTGATGTTAATGGTATCGGCTCTTGATATGGTTAGAATGTAATGAACTCAATGTATATAAGTCCTGAGCACGAATAATAATAATAATAATTTCCTTGAGAATAGGTGAGATGGTACGACCATGGTGTCTTGACCTGAACAGGTGCTTGTTTCATTCATCAATGTCAAGAAAAAGGTAAAAAGGTACGGTGATATTTACGTGGAAAGTTAAAAGGGGGTCAGAATAAGTGGATATACATATAAATGATAAGGTTGGTTTATGATGAGTAATGGTAAGAGCAATTGTTTTTATCTAGATGGGTATGTATTTCCATCTATCAATGTCGCAAGATTAAAAAGGTTAGCAAATATTTAACTGGCATATGAAAAGGGATTTAATAATGTGATATATATGTATATAACGTTATAAACGACATTTATTTCGTAAAGTGAGCGGGGCTTAGAATCGCGTAATGTTTTGTAATAATAACTACCCGGTAATTGGTTGAATATCGTCAGTTTGTGTTCTGTTAACGTGAAGCGCGGTTGGGCTTGGTTGGTGCCTGTGGAATATTTTGGTAAGTATAGTAAAGTGTTATAATGATATATAGTGAAATTTTAAATATTTAGTGTTAGGGGCTTAAATTTGTGTATTTTTTTTTTTAAAGGAAATTCAATGTCCCATTTTGAGCATACTTCGTATTACGTATAAAAAAATATAATTTTATATAAATGAAACGTTTTTGAAATATTAATTTATAATTTTTAAGTAATATTTAGAGAAATTTGCTTAAAATATTTAATGAAAAAACTATGTTCATAAAATTTCTTAATTTAGGTTAAATGAAATCAGTTTTTTAATTATTCATCTCTAAATAAATGTATATTTTTGAAACAGATAAACAATGTGTACAAAAATGTATTCATGTATGTTTTAATTTTAATGGGGAACAACGTTTACAGGTTTATACT
>SEYY01008204.1:17500-21782 GCA_009176605.1 Armadillidium nasatum
AATAATAAATGAGATTAATTTCCGATAACTTTAAATTTTGCAATGTCATTCAGCATCCCAATATCAAGTTTGTTTTATTATTATTATTATTATTATTATTATAATGTTTCATTTTACATTATTATTATTTTTTTTTGCATATTCTGTATGTTCTGTTTCGCTAGAGACGATTACATGTTTTGTATCATTCAGATAATAACTAGTTTTTCCTTTCCGATACTTCTATCTTATACTTTTGATTACCCTTCTTTTTCGGCCCCTTTTTAAGAAATAGTTATGGACAAAGAGAGGACAAAAGAGTCAGAGAAAAGGGGAAAAAAAAATCAGTCAAATATTTCTTACGGAAGTTATACCTCTGATAAAAGATTAAGATTTGAAGAATTAAAATGTTGCCGAATCTTTCATACAGTGTACATTGGGATACATTTGAAGGATTTAAGAAAAATAGGTAAAGAGCAATAGGAAGAGAGTATGATGATTTAGAGAGCTCACTTTCTATGACACAGGTTAAAATGTTGAAGAAGCTTATGCTCCTAGCAGGAAGGATAAGTAAATTAAGCGTAAGTTTTGAAGAACACAGGAATAATACAGTTTGGATCATACCCTTTCAAAGAATTAAGTTTAAAAGAGTGCAGCAATTACGTCTTAAGAAGAAATTTCAATTACATGAATAAATGAGTTGAAAGAGGAGGAATAATATTTTATAGATATACCACATTAGAGATTTGCTTTACCCACTGATTAGTTTTATCTCTTGTCTACATAAAAAAGCCATACAGAGTTGTATCATACACAACAGTTTAACTCTCAAACAACGAAACTATTTTTCGTTAACCTATTCAGATTACCCAAAAAGTGTCATATAGACATTAAACAACAAAATACAATTGAAACATTTCTATTTCAAAAATACATCCGTTAATTAATAGCTCTGAGCATCTGCTCATGTTACCCAACATTAAAATAGGATTTGATTATTATTATTAGTATTTAATGTCTTTACGAATTCAATAAAAAAGAATACATACATCTAAATCTACATGAACAACTCCAGTAGATCTTCGTTTCGCCTTTTTCCTCCTTTGTATAACCGCCTGCGTGCCTTCGCGCGTCGTAGAGGACTTGTCTTCAGATGGTTTTTCCTCCACTGTTAAAAAATTATAATATTTTAATAATCACAATAAAAATAAAAATGAAAGAAAAACAAAACCAAAAAAAAAACAAAAATTTTTTTCAACCTTTCTTTTCTTCCTGCGTGGGTTTTTTCTTAAGAGATAAGGATACGTTGGTAACTTGTTGGGATGCGTTGGCAGCAGCGTCGGTGTCGCCGGCTCTCTCCTTGGCCTTAGGACGGACGTTCTCCAAGCAAAACTACAAAAAGGGCAAGTAGATACTTTAATTTACTGCTAAACAACCAAGTGACAAAAACTGGTAGGCTCAATATGACGTTATGAAACAGACAAAAAAAAAAAAAAAAAAAAAAAAACATGAATGGAAAATAAATCTTTTTAGTGCGTTTTCAATTCAAGAACAAAAGAAAACATTAAAATATGAAAAAAAATATCTCAATTGAAAACAATAAAACGAACCATTCCAACAAATGATTGGACATTTTAATCGCATATATATATATATATATATATATATATATATATATATATATATATATATATATATATATATATATATATATATATATATATATATATATATATATATATATATATATATATATATATATATATATATATATATATATATAATATATATATATATATATATATATATATATATATATATATATATATATATATATATATATATAATATAAAAGGAATTACGGGTAAAGATTTACTGTATTTAATTATATATATTTAAGATAAATATTTAAATATCTATCAGTAATGTCTGAAACCCAAAAAAGTCGTTTAAAAGTATATATTTATAATTAAAACATTCGTTCCTTACTGTAAATATTTATTGGAAAAGATTTTGCCACTGACCATGCCTTTTAATCTTTTTATCCTATGAAATAAACATTGAAGAAAGAAGGAAAAAAGAAAAAAGAAAGCATAGTTCCTAACATTGAAAAAAACTCTCAGGAATAAGGGTCTTAATTTGTTTCTCAAATTTTAGTATCAATGTACGTTATGTGAAGCCTCAACGGCCTTTCCTTGTTGAAGAGAAGCCCTTAACCCAATCTAGGAACTACTCGGACCTGGGTGAAGCAAACTTATAATATTTGGGCATCGACAGATCCTGAAAAGCACAGAGACTGACCCTACTCATCAACCACAATTCAAGGCAAAACAGCACAAGCCAACATATGTCCTAAGAGACTTTACGTCAAATTACGCAAACTCCGATGCCAGGCACTTTTATGTTTTAGTCTTCCCTTGGCAAACTAAGATCCTCTTACAGGTGACCATGTATTGCTTCACCTCTGCAATCTTGTTTTAAGAAATGTAAAGTCTGCTACAAACCATCTCAGAGGTGGGGCTTTACAAGTTGTTCTGAGAGAGGAGAGGATGGGGGGGTTTAACAACAACCGATAGGCCCTTAGTGAGACAAATGAGACCGGGAGAGACTCATGATGAGCAAGCATAGTTCTGGTGTTCGTTAAGCTGATCCATAAGTTTGAGAAATTCCGTTAGTATAAAGCTTTGAGGTTTTAGAGAGATAAAAGGTTGAAGTTAAGTGGATGAAAACTATATTAACTGCTCAGTAACATGGTAGATGATTTTAGGCGTCATGGAGAAGTATTTGCCTCCATTTTATGCTTTGGAGATTCCTCCCACAGGACATTTTCTGATTTGATGACTTTTGAATTTCATTGTTTGTGAGGACTCTTTTCTTCAAATTGTCTTTGCGGGGTTTTCACACCTTATAACCAGAGGTACAAGGTCACACTGATGATTCTATAGTTATGATTAAGGGCAAGCATTCATAGATCGTAATGAAGCTTATATATCCTAAATTTGGCCATAACTTGCATCGGGACTGGGTCTAGAAATCGGTTAGTGCAAAGGGTTATGGCCTTATTTACTAAGATAAGGTTATAAAGCTCTCCAATTGTAAAAATCAAATGATTGGTGTTGGGGAAAAGGCAGTAATAACCCTGATGGGTGATTACACCAAAAGTCAATTTCATGAAACAAATCTATGGTCCCTTTGGAATCTAAAGTTGAATCGAGAATTTTTAACAGAGATAATTTTACCATAAGAGATCTTTTGAAGTGCATCATCACTGTTCAAAAAAGAATTTTTTTTTAAGTAAAAAGCAAAAAATACTTTCTTAAAGAATTATATTCATTTATAATACTATGTGGTGCAGAGTCGTCCAATATGTTTGCAAATTATTTTCATGGTGAATTTTTCACAACAACAACAACAATAATAATAATGTTAAAATATGTCTTCTTTTGATTCTCTGGAAAGCGAATTTAAATTTTTTTTTCTCTTTAAGCTTCCATTTCAATAAATATCTTTAATAATAATAATAATAAATAATAATAATAATAATAATAATAATAATAATAATTTTAACGAAAATTATAAATTTTAATAAAGAAAAAATCCTTTCTTAAAACATGAGCTTAAAAAAATTGCAACACTTTTAAAAAATAAAATGAAAAAAAAAAAAAAGTAAAAATAAAAAGTTATATAAAAAGTAGCATTACGAACACATATTCAAACATGAAAAATATAATTAAAATTTAGGATGAGATTTTAAAAAAGTATCTCAGGACTAAAAATAAAAATAATAATAATAAAAAAAAAAGCCTCAAGAAAAATATAACATTTATTTGTTATATAAAAAAAATTGTAAAAGAAATATTAACAATTCTTACAGATTGATTAATTAATAATAAATAATAATTAGTGAATTAATAACTTTGTATTAATCAAAAAGATTTAATAAAAAGAAAAATGTATACACAAATCTACAGTTTTTTCTTGAAGTACAAATCCATTAAGCAAAACCACATTTCAAATCTACATAAATTAAAGGTGTTAAGACTGAAACTTTTTTATTATATGAACGAGTATAAAAGATTAAGTCTTATAAGCCTGATCCAAAAAATATGCCTTATAAAAAGAGACATGTTCCTGGTATAAAGGATATAAGACTAACCTATACTACCGTTCATTTGTATTAAAAAAAAAAAAAAATTTAAATAATTATATTAACTCTTCTCATAGAGGTTTCTAGTCCATTCTAACCACTCACCCTATTTTTATCAGTACTGTCAACCTTAAGTCTCCAAGACGGTCTTTTATT
>SEYY01008205.1:0-36629 GCA_009176605.1 Armadillidium nasatum
ATCAATGTAAAAACATCTTTAATCTATTATTTACATATCTACCCTTAACCTTAGTTTCTCCAGTGAGAATCCAGTTAAGCACAACCTGAGAGTCCACACTTATGTTTATGTATTCAAATATAAATTTAGGATATGAATCAAGAATAGTTTCAATACATTTCAAAGCCAAATTTACACCAAGCAACTCCAGAGTAGGAATACTATAAGATCTCTTAGGGTTGACTGGTGTAACCTTACTTTTAGCAAACAAAAACTGATTACTTACATTACTAGAACTATAGGCAACAAACCCATAGCATGAAGAAGAACTATCACAAAAAATGTTTAAACCATAAGATAGACTCTCATTTAATGCTTGTCTAGGAAAAGGTATATTTCTTAATTGTATTAAGTCTGGTTTTAATTTTTCCCATTCAGATATCATCTCCCCAGGTAATTCCTCATCCCATTCTTTGTTTGCAGACCAAATAGCTTTCATCAATAACTTTCCTCTTATACTTAAAGGTAGTGTGAACCCTAAGGGGTCAAACAATTTGGAAGTCTCAGAAAGTACTTGTCTCTTAGTGGTGGCATTACCATAATTTACTTCTGACACATGTAAAGTATCATCCTCTAATTTATATTCATACCCAAGTACCTTTTCATACACACTTTCATGCTCTACCAACAATTTTTCATCTTTCATACACTTTCGCAAACTTTCACAATTTGTGGTCCAAGATCTTAATATGAAGCCACCTTCATACATACAATTATAGGCCTGATGGTAAAGTTTGTTAAGTTCTACAATGTTATTACCGGTAAATATTAAATTATCTACAAAAAAATTAGAAGACAAAATCTCTTTACACTTGTCATCAGGAAATTTTTCAATGTGATGTTGCATAATGTAATGAAGAATAAATGGAGATGCTGTATATCCAAATAGAATAGTATTATATCTAAAAGTAATCAATTGATCATTTCTATACCATAAAAAACAAAATTTATTTTTATCAAACTCTTCTTTTAATCTTATTGATAAAAATGCCTGTTTTATGTCACTTAAGATTACATAATTATTAGTTCTAAAAACAAACATTAACTTCAATAATGAATTCATTAAATCTAAACCTGAATATGAGGCTTCATTTATAGAAGGAGTTTGTTTACTCAATTTAAATGAACAATTAAATACTGGTCGTATTTTAGTAGTTATTTGTTCTGCATATCTTATAATAGGTCTGTGTGGTATGAACACATATTCATGTTTTTTATGTTCAGGAACATTAATTTCCTCTATAATACCATCATCCTGCTGTTGCTTAAATACATCATCATAAGCAGTCACTAGGTTTTGACTAATTAATTTATTATATACTCTATTTAAAACCTTTAATGAAATGTCAAAATTAGAAGGAACCCTTTTTATTAACTCTTGTTTCCAAGGAAGAGTCACATGATAGTGACCATCTTTAAATGAAATCCCTTCTTTAAACTTACTTACCATTTCAGCATCATAATTAGATAGGTCATCATTATTATTAGAGTGAATACCTACAGATTCCATAGAAAATAAGTATTCTAGGCCATTTTCAACCTCAGAATCTATGAGAATATTTTCAAAAGGATGAAAATAACTTTTATTGGGGTTTAATATGAGATTAACTACAGTATCATTCACCATGTCTGACTCTACATCTGTTTTAGAAGATATTACATTTTTATTATTTAAAACAATATTTTGTTTTCTATGCAAAAAGTTTTGTACATTACCAAAAGGGATATATTTATTAGAAACTTTAAAGCAACTGCCTGACATTATTGAAACTAATTCTAGAGAAGGAAAAAATTGTAAAATGTCAGTGCCTAATATAGCTTGTATATGAAATTTATTTTTATCTTCCTTGACATTAAATGCAGAGTCTGCAAGGGGAATACCTTGGTTTTTAAATTCATGAATGAACTTCATTAACATAATCTACTGTGTAATTTAAATTTAAATTCTCATCTACTAAAAATGGCATACTAAAAACATCCATATCTGAAAGCTTAATACCTAAAAGCAGTTGTTTAAACTCTCTTTGTTCTTTACCAATGAATGTTTGTACATTCAATTTCATACCATATAAATTATTATAATCAGGAATTATATGACTTAATATATCCTTAGATACATATGATCTCTGGCTACCACTATCCAGTATACATTCTTACAGTCACCTTTTTATTGCCTCTTATTAAATCAATTGAAATAGTTGGCAATAAATAAACTCTATCTGCTTGTTGTTGAAAAGTTATACACAGACTGTTTACTGTATCATTTTTAGTTTCATTAGCCCTCAATTTGAGGACAAAAAGCTGTTATATGTGAGTGTTCTTTGCATTTGAAACAATTAAACCTCAATTTATTGTTTTTACCAAAAGCAAGTATTAGAATTGTGACCCAATACCTGCACACCTCGTGCATAAATTTAAAACCTTAGCACATTCAACTCTTTTAGCCAATGTGCTATGTTTATCACACTTGTATAATGGATGATTTTTAAGCTGACACAATTTGCATACATTATACATTCTAGTATTACAAGGTTCACTTTTTGCATCATTATTTTTAGTTGCCTTTACATGATCAACATTTGTAGCAAAATTTTGTAATGAATTAGATTTAAAAGATTTTTTAAATTGAGTTTTGGCGTTAGGCCTAACTGTATGCATTTCTTTTTTAGTTTTACTCACAATGTTAAGAGTATTAATTACATCATTATAGTTTTGAAAGATTTGCTCAAGAGAAGGGTAGTTATTTTCTAACTTATGTATTAATTCTGATTTAAAAATTCTTGGCAACTTCTTAAAAATAATGTTACTTAATAATATATTACCAGCAGAGTGAGTCCTCTAAAAAATTTAAATCATATACTTTTAATTCAAAAATTATAGATCTAACCTCATTAATAAATAACTTAGTATTTGTAAACTCTAAGTCATGACCTTCATCAATTTTTAGATCATTTAATTTGTTCATATACTCATTAATAATTAAATTTCTATCTAGAAATTCTTTCTTCAAAAGTTCTAATGCTACTTTATAATTATCATTATTTAATGACAAATGGCTTACAACCTTTAAAGCATAACCTTTGAGGTATCCAAAGAGATACATTAACTTTACAGAATCCTCAATGTCTGTTTTATTACCTATTACATTATTAAACTTGGTTAAAAAATTATGGAAAGACCAATTTATTTTGTTCTGATCCATCAAATTGATCACACTGGATTACAGGTAATTTATAATCTCTAGAGTATTTATTTTACTCATTCATTTCAATAAACTGTTCATTAGAACAAACAGACTCATTTACAGGTGTCTTATCCTTTGTTCCAAATAATTACCAAATATAGATATTTCTACAGACAAGTCAAAATGATAATTGGTAAGACTTTTCTAATTCTTTATTAAAGAAATCAGGCTCTTTTATATCAATTTCTAGTTGTGACATTATATTTAAAATTTTATCATCTAAACTTTTTATTTCAAATATCTCATTATTAATTTTTTCATAATTACTATCAAATATAAATTTATTTAACTTACTTTCACTTTCAAGATTCTTTAATTTATTAATTAACATAGTAATCTTTGCTTTATGTGTAGCCCTAGTTCTTATATATTTATTTATAGCTTCTTTACATTCAGCTATTATATCAGTTTCTTCTGATGCCATCATTAAATTTATTAATAATGCTATAGTAACTAATACAACAATAATAAGATTATTGCTTAAATTTAATTTAAACTTAGCAACTGAATAGGCCACTTTTACCTACACAGTTTAAATAAATCATTAAAACACTTATGAACTAACTTAATATTAACTTAATATTAATTGCCCAATAATAACTTAATAACTAACAAAGTTAATAACTTAATAACTAACTTTATTGTTATAATAGGCTTTATCGTAATAATTAATTATAATAAGCGCGAGCTATAAAAAATTTATTTCGTAGCCGTTCGTTATTCACGAAGCTTCGCTCAATAGTTACTTTTAACTTAAAGTTTAAATTTTGCCGCAAGTGAATTTTATTTTAATAATTGAAATAATAATGACTTTTTGTTATATTTATTATTTTAAAGTTCAATATTTTACATGAAAATCAATCCTCTTACCTTCAAATAAATCCCCCCTCCAGCCCTCCATAAGCATTAACCCAAAGTAAATGGCCAAATACCCTGAACAATACCAAGAGAACCAGAAGGTTATGAATATTATTTTCAGATGACTCCTTTGAAGATCAACTTTCAATTAATTAAAATATTGACCACCCTTAAGCTATAAAATAGTCTTAAAGGTATACTTATCTTTAATTCTTAGTTTA
Organism: Armadillidium nasatum; assembly: GCA_009176605.1. Taxonomy (NCBI): domain Eukaryota; kingdom Metazoa; phylum Arthropoda; class Malacostraca; order Isopoda; family Armadillidiidae; genus Armadillidium; species Armadillidium nasatum. Next base: position 4,363 of record SEYY01008205.1, read on the forward strand.
GTTTTACAATCAACAATATTATAAACTTCACTTGCCAGAATTTATTAAAACCGACAATTAGTTTGTGAAATAGTTTATCACTTTTAAGTCACTTGATAGCAGTGTTTTAACTTTAGTTTTATTACAATAATTGTTATTTAACATAACAATAACTGTTTTAACAATTGTCTTTTAATAACTTTACTTTTAACAATAGTTTTAATAAATAAGCTTTAATAATTAAGCCTTTTAACATAGTAGTTTTCATTAAACATGACTAGAAAACTACATGACAAATTACATACTGTTACTGTATACGTCGTTCTAATTCCTTTTATTATTTTTAATTCTGCGCATGACACGCACGTCACGTGGGCTAATATTTATGCTCCGTTTTTAAACGATGTAATTTTATAACGGTATGCTATTTAACAATGAGAAATTTTATATTTTAACACACATTTTAAACATTTAATAATTTATTAATTTAATTTAATAATTTTAACTAATTTTAATAATATATATAATAATATATTTATATATATATTATATATATTATATAATATATATATATATATATATATATATATATATATATATATATATATATATATATATATATATATATATATATATATATATATATATATATATATATATATATATATATATATACACTAGAGGTAATTTGAGAAAAAGTAAATTGAAAGGATTGTAAGAAAGAAGTGATTAAGAATAATATATAACCTCATACCTTTTAATTCTGAACTTTTAGGATTGTAACGAACAAGCAAATAAAAACTCTTACATTTTATAAAAACAACTAACACGTTGACTTATATATGAAAAAGTGTGTGGTTTGAAGGAGGCAGCTTGGTGTGTTAAACTATTGAGTGACATATCGATACAAAAAACAAGAAAACTTTTAAAAAATCCTTTTGAAGGAGAATTTTAAAATAATTTCTCCAATTTAGAAGAAAACTTAAAATATATGAAGTATATACACTAGATAAAATAGTGAAAGTATATAACAGTTTTTATAAACTTTGACCTATAAACAGACTGAATGCTACCTTTAATATAAAATGCAATTCCTCCGCCTCTTCTACCATTGCGCTCGTATAGATAAAAGAATAACTATTTTGGTTGTATTCTCCCAATGAATACCTATCCAACACTTCATTTACCTACACGGAAAAATGCAGAAAGACTTCAAACCTAGTCACCTAATTAAATTGTGACCTGGTTCACTTTATTAGTGAGAATATTTTCCAGATAAGTTTAAAAAAAAAAAAATATGTAGCAGTTTATTGACTATATGACTTTCTCACTCTTTTTTTTTTTTTTCTCCTTCTCTCTCTCTGAGCAGGTTACTTAATTAGTTTAGTTCGATTTTAAAATGCACTTTTTATGCTTTAATGGCACAAATAAAAAATAATTCAGTATATTTTAAATGTATCATCACAGCCTGTGGTATAATCTTAAATGTGACGCCAGAAATTTTTTACATTTAATACTGCTCTTCGTTTGGACTGTTGAATAGCTCTTCAGCAGATTAACTATGGTTCAATATGTACATCTTTTAGGCTGGGATTAGACCTTGAAGTTGCAGATGATTCTCTAAGCTTAAACTTCTCGTCTCACTTAGGGTAAGGCGTAGAAGGGGAATGGGTGACCGCCTAATAACTGTTACAAAGTAATGTATAGTGTTTACTTGCTTCTACGATTTTGATTTTTGCGTATTTACCTGATGTGTAATTTAAAGATCGTTATAGAATTATATTTATAAGAAAATAGATGGTATCCAAATATGTTAAAAAAAATTAAAAAAACCTGCATATAAAATACAAAATTTTGTCATTGATGAAATATTGCCATAATATTTTTCCTGTTTATTGATCAGTATATATAATAAACTATTTGGACATGTTATATATATATATATATATATATATATATATATATATATATATATATATATATATATATATATATATATATATATATATATATATATATATATATATATATATATATAATAAGATTTGAACTAAGGACTTAAGAACTTAAAACTGAATCTACAATAACCTAACAATGCGCCCCAGTCATAAAATGCAGAAGTTGCCAATCACTATGAATAGGTCTCATCCAAGACATTATTTTCCTTATGCAAATAATGACACCAACCACATAATACATGCAACATGCAAATTAATAAGAGAAATTATAAACCAATGAGTCAACTAAAGTAATATGTAAAAATTCACAAAATATGTGGCCCTTAAAAGCTGAGTCATGGAAGAAAAATATTTTTTAAACTTTAACATTTTCAAACATATAAAATCAATTAAGGATACTGAAATGAAGCCCACTAGATTAATATATATATATATATATATATATATATATATATATATATATATATATATATATATATATATATATATATATATATATATATATATATAGGTAAAGGTTAAGAAGTCTGACCTTTTATATATGGAAACATCAATATATCAATGCAAATTTTTTGGTATTTATATTATTTAGCTTTCATTTATGCCTATTAATATTATATTATTATTATTATTATTATTATTATTATTATAATTATTATTTAGTTTTCTAGTGTACTTAGTTTGACATCATAACCTGAAGAACCGAAGTTTGCCATGTGATACAGACCTAACCGATAGATGGAAATATCAATATACAAGGTCATACAACTTCTTAAAGCCATATATATATATATATATATATATATATATATATATATATATATATATATATATATATATATATATATATATATATATATATATATATATATATATATATATATATATATATATATATATATATATATATATATATATATATATATATATATATATATATATATATATATATATATTATATATTTATTTTTCCTAGTATTCTGTTAACCTTATTCCTGGCTTTTAAACAATTCTAACATTTTTGAATTATTATTGATAACCACACCCAAATTTTTAATTTTTTTTCAACAAACTCAAGCCATTTCCCTTATATTTTGTATTGAGATTATTAGAATTGCTTATATCACGATGTTACACTTTTTATTATTAAAATTCATTCCCCACTTTTTAGTCCAACCAAGAAGTTTATTTAATTCATACTGGAATATTTTTATCAGGACAGGCCAGCTTAGTATTATCAGCAAACCTAGAAAATAAATATTTTATTCCTTTATATAAATCATTAATATAAATTAAGAACAGAAGAGATCCCAGCACAGAGCCTTGAGGACCCCACTCTTCACCAGTTCCCATGATGTTTTATTGTTATTTAATACTATACACTGTCTCCTGTCCTTTAACAATTCCTGTATACAGGTGTATACAACCCCTCCTAAACCATACTGGGGAAAACTTTTGAAACAGCATCATAGGGGAACCTTATCAACTTATCAAAAGCTTTGGTAAAATCAAGAAATATAATATAAACTGGCTCTCCTTTTCTCATAATCAGTAATATATTCTATAAATTCAAAAAGATTTGTCTGACATAATTTACTTATCCTAAAACATTATTGAGAATCTTTCAATCTTATTATTGACCAAATATTTTTTACTTTTTGATTTTTCAGTATTTTTTTTAGAAAACTTTACTACTAATTAGTTAACCTAACTGGCCCATAATTTGTAAGGTTATCTTTGCTACATTTCTTATAAATTCGTATCACATGAGCAATTTTCCAATCCTTTGGTATCTCATGAATTAAGAGACCATTAAATATAAACCATATGTCACTACTTTTATTACCTCCCTTTAGGATTCCTCCATTTACACCAATAGGGCCTGCAGACTTATAATTCTATAATTCAAAAAAAATTTTAATCTCACCAATATTATTATTAAAAAATGCAAAATTTTAATCTGTTCCCTGATATGACTTAATAATCCTTTCATCTGTAAATATTGATGTAAGATTATGATAAAAATATTAACATTATCAGAACTAACTTTTATAATTTAGCTTAATATATATAGATTTTATTTATTTAATTTATTTTTTTACAGTTTACCACCACTCACAGGCTGAGTTCTTTTCTAGGAGGGTGCAGAAATATAAAATAAAAGACCACCACCAAATCCCAGCCTAACTCGAAACTCAGGTGAGTGCAGATGCAAACCTTAAAGAGAGGAATATTAAAAACAGTAGGAAAAATATGATTGCAAAGAGTTGAACAGAAGTAACTGGAAAGGAGATACCACAAAGGACAACCCTGGGGTTTAACATGTTCACACAAAATTCATGCGAAAGCATGGTACCCCTTGTGATATGAGGGTGATGCAATGGTGGGGGGAATGTGAGAGATCAATTCTCTTGAGCACCTGCCATTGTAATATCTATAGAAAAGAGAGTGCACCAATGTCATGTTGTAGAAACTAGGAGTAGTAGTGGTGAAGCATAAATCAAGTGTATTCAAGAATTGGTTAGGAAGATCTGGAATGTGTGTGGGTTCCCTATCTAGATCGTTAAGAATGCTGAATGATTTGGCCTCCCTCCCACCTGTATCAGTATGAGAGGAACCCAACCACTCAGTGTGGTGTACGTTGAAATCCCCTAAATAGAGGACTTCATCATTTGGATGAGAAGAAGTGACAGTCTCGTGAGTAGTAGTAAGATATTGGAAAAAAAACTGGAAAATCTGTTCCATTAGGGGAGCAGTAGCAGAAACACAAGATAATTGTAGTAGTAGGAAGACAGATTTTAAGCCATAAAACATCGAAATTAGGAGATTCTAGATTTACGAGACGTGTCACAGGAGTGTTAATGTTAATATAGGCACAGACTCCACCATTTAGACGGAAATTGTGAAAAAAGTTGTAGTTAGAGACATTAAGATTGCTAGAGAAAGAATCCCTGTCCAGCTGGGTCTCAGACAGAAGCAAAAGGTTAGGAAGAGAGGTAGTGAGACGCGAGATTAGATTGAAGGCCACGAACGTTAACAAAGGTAAAAGAAAACCCCCATCTTCGCCCAGCCCCATGAACACTCAAATTAGGCATTAAAAAATAAATAAATAAAATTTAAAAAAATAACACAATCACGCTCGCACACACATGCACTAACTCACTCACGCAAACACCCATGCACACACGCTAGCACACAATATAGTAAACTAATTAAAATAATTATTGTTAAAATTATTAAAACTATTAAAATCAATTTTGAAAATATTAAAGCTATAATTATTAAAACAAATTATGAAGTAAATTTATACTATAGAAATTCACTTAATAGGTCAAAGAAAATAAATAGTAAGTTTAAAACGGTAAAAGTTTACTTAGGTTAAAACCATACTTATCTTTCGTTTGTCGAACTTCACTGACAATAAAAATAACTTATAATTAATTAAAAACACTAAAAGATTAAACACTGAACACTAAAGAAAAATTAAAGGAAAAAACACATTTAACACAAAAAAAAAAAAAAATAAACAAAAAAAACACAAACACACTCTAGCAATAGAGAACTATCAGACACAACCTTTCACTAAGAGAGCTAAACTAAAACTAGTTGCACTGAAACATTTTCATTTCAATATTTAATTTAGCTCTTGAACCAACAGATTTTTTTTACCCTAAAGAAACTGCAAATGCAAGCAAAACAAATGCATTATACAATAAAGAAATTTGTATCTGCAATTTTGTACAACAAAACTAAAATAATTAAAATTTTACTGTAAAAGTAATATTGATATGCCAAATTCCAAAATGAAATGTTCTTTGTATATCCATATTTTTTTGGAAACTTAAAAGCCCATTCCTCCAGCCTTTCTCTATCAACTTTTGGAGAAAAATTTGTGAATACTTGTTCTTGAACCTAATGTATTTGGAAAAAATCAAGTACTTTTAAGTACAAGTCAAATTTGAAAACTGAAATCTAAAATTATTATTTATGCTGAAAAGATGAAATATATGTCTGATCCTAATTAAGATTTTTCATGAAAGTTCCTGAATTTAGATGAATCTTGTTCTATTTTTTTTATTATTATTATTATTCAGTACAATTTTTGTATCCCTCCTCCTACTCCTTCTCTCAGGTGTGCCATGTCTCTACTTGTAATTACAGATGATTAGATTAGATCCTGAGAACTATGAATGTCACTATGACTAGTGGCGCAGATGACATTCCCCTCTGTGTTCTGAGGGGGTGTAAGTCTGAACAAAATATTCCAATGAAAGAATGAATACATCTGCTCAAGATGATACTTAATCATTGAATATAAAAGATATTTAAGCTTGATGAAAAGATTTTGATGTTGCTAATAGTGAATTGCCTCCTCAAGTTAGTAGGTGTTTCAGATTTTTTTTTTTTTTTAAACGCTACAACACCATCATTTACTAGCAGGGTCTTTTTCAAGGTGTGGGCAGAAGTATAAAATAAAAGAATCTCAACCAAGCCTAATGCAAATCTCTCTGGTCAGAGGAAATGGAGGCTTTAATTAATTGCAGCAGGAAAAACATGATGGAAATCCACAGAACAGTGGTGACTGGAAAGGAGGATGAACCATATAGATCAAGCCTGGAATTTTCCAAATTCACACAAAATGTGTGAAAGCAAAGCACCTCTTGTGCTATGAGAGTGGCACAATGGTTTTGGAATGTGAGGTCAATTACCTCAAGCACCTGCTGCTGGAGTAACCATTGAAAAGATATAGCACACCATCATCACATTATAGAAATAAAAGGTCAAATGAGTTTGAAAATAGGGGACAGAACTTGGTGTATTTTCTGACAAATCAGACAACAGATGGAACCACACCTCAGAATTTGTTGAAAATTGTTGTATGAGTAAAGTTTTGGCTGAAACCTCCAAATCAAAAAAAAAAAAAAAAAAAACATTCCATTTCATAATTAAAAGCAAAGTTATGGACATCCCAAGTTTGGGGATTTGGCAGCATCCCCTCCCCCGAAATTTTAAAGACTCTTATCTTAACCCCAAATTTACCTAGAAGGTTGAAAAAAATGGCCCTCAAAAGAATATTTGGATCTTTAAAATTGATTAAATATTTTTTATATGAACATTATTAAAAAAGTCACAGTCATCTAAATTTTTAATTAAAGGGAGGGAGACATCCAAAGTACATGGAAATGATAAAATTTAATTTTCCATAAAAAGCATTACCAATCTAGTTTTTGAAGATGCATCGTCATTCATTTTGTATATTTGATATTATATTTAAGATGTTAAGGTTTAGATGTGCAGTCAATTATGTTATAGTTAATTATTTATAAAAAAAATTTCTTGATGATTATTTTTAACAGGCCTAATAATTGTTTTAAATTTTCTAATTTTTTGTTATAGACTTGGGAAATTCAGCAGACTTTGGAGAATTTTTCATTTGAAATTATTTTTAGTAGTTTATTTACTATTAAGATGTTGTACACATTATAACTTAGCAATTAAACTAATAATGGGTAAATTTAAAAAATGGAAATATTTGTGCTAACCCTTTTCTTTTACATAGGAAAGAAATAGTAGTTGGATTATGTTCTTTCACAAGTGAAATAAAGGTATATTTGACACCAAAATGGAATTGGAAAAGGGGAAATATGTATGCTCAAATTGGTTCAACAAACTAATTATCTTTCACCAAGAAAAAAACTAGAAAAAGATAACTATGAAAAGTACTAGTTTTAGCAAGAGCTCAGTTTAGAACATACTGTTCAAGTAGCCAAAGAATATTCCTGCAGTGACCAAAGAAATTTAAAAATTTAAAGTTTTGTTCATTTCTCCAATAAAAATCTGTAAGAAATTTTTTCAAATTGCAATACAACATGGTTTGAAGTAAAAGTAAAAACATAATATACAAGTTGTTCCATTATCTGTTTTATGGAATGTTAAAGCCACTGAGAAATATATATAATATTTACTGTATGATTAGACTTAACTTTAAGTCACTCAGAATCTGTATTATATTATTCCAATTAAATTCCATAATATTGGTTTTAAATACATTTAAAACTCAAAAAAGACACTCGCTTGATACAGGTCTATATTAAGTATATAAATTTCTTTAAAACAATGCAAAATGTATGAATAAATTTTCATCAGTTATTGTTTTCTATATATCTACTAATCTTTTTGCAAAATTTCATATAGCCTCTTTGAGAAAAAAACATAAAACCTTGCATAATAAATTTGAGAGGGCTAAAGAAACACTAAAAAGAAAAATTAAAATGTCATTTGAACAAGAAATTCCTGTAGATGATTGTAATACTTCACAATCGAATGACCAAAATTTAGAAAGATTAGTTTGTCAAACATGGTTAAAAAGTGTTATGCAAATTGACTACTACTATTAAGTACTAGTTACAACAGAACACTTTCTACTACTGCTAATGGTTATTTAAATTACAGTTTCAGGATAGTTTTAGAAGAACTGAAGGAAGAAGAACATAAAAAGACGGTATCCTATGAAAGAAAACTGCAGATTTTGACTTTATCCCCATTCAAAATTACTGAAATCATGTCCTATTTTGGAGGTAGTAAATATTTAGTGAATAAGGTCAGGATATGGAAAAAATACAGTAAAGGAAAGATTTTATAAGAAGAACAATTTAGGGAAGTGATTTCTTTCTATGAGGATGATGAAATAAGTTGATTATGTCCTGGTAAAAGTAACTATTTGTGTTAGAATGTCTGATGACAAAAAAAGAACATGTACAGAAATGTCTCTAGTTTTCAAATTTAAAAGAACTTTTTCCCCAATACTAATCCAACTCAAAAGATCCTGTTGGATTTTCCACATTTTCCAAGTTAAGACCACAGTGGCGCGTCATTGCAGGACCACAGGGTATTTGCGTGCCCACCTCTGTAGTTACAACAGAACACTTTCTACTACTGCTAATGGTTATTTAAATTACAGTTTCAGGATAGTTTTAGAAGAACTGAAGGAAGAACATAAAAAGACTATCCTATGAAAGAAAACTGCAGATTTTGACTTTATCCCCATTCAAAATTACTGAAATCATGTCCTATTTTGGAGGTAGTAAATATTTAGTGAATAAGGTCAGGATATGGAAAAAATACAGTAAAGGAAAGATTTTATAAGAAGAACAATTTAGGGAAGTGATTTCTTTCTATGAGGATGATGAAATAAGTTGATTATGTCCTGGTAAAAGTAACTATTTGTGTTAGAATGTCTGATGACAAAAAAAGAACATGTACAGAAATGTCTCTAGTTTTCAAATTTAAAAGAACTTTTTCCCCAATACTAATCCAACTCAAAAGATCCTGTTGGATTTTCCACATTTTCCAAGTTAAGACCACAGTGGCGCGTCATTGCAGGACCACAGGGTATTCGTGTGTGTGTGTGTGTGTGTGTATGCACACTCACATCAAAACCCAAAACAATGGTAGCAAGTATTAGTTACAAAAACATTATATATAAGATTCTGATGTAAAAGTGCATTTGTGATATGAACAATGCTAAGTGTATGCTAAGACAATGCAGAAAATGTCTAGGAAAAATTGGAGTGGAAGAGTGTTTAAAACCTCTACCAAAATTAGATTGAAAAGCCAACTGATTATTTGCAGTGGATTAGTACAGATAACTCAATACTCAGCACCATTGTTTCTTCAACAGATTAATTTATAGCCACTTTATTGTCCAAAATTCTTTCCTAGATGCAACATCATTATATTTCCAAGTCAATCATTATATTTAAAATATCTTAAAGAAAACTTGGACAACAAAGAAGTCATTTTTCTTGGTGACTTTTCTGAAAATTACTCTTTTGTTGTACAAGATGCAAGACAGAACTATCACTAGTCCAACAGTCAAGCTACTGTACACCCTTTTATTATAAATAAAAAATGTCTTAACCATAAAAGTTTTGCTTTATCTGTGACTCATTGACCCATTCAGTAGGTGCAGTTCATGCATTCCTTTAAAAACTTTTGCCTGCCATAAATGATATTCTTCCCAAATGCATCAAAGTTAATTACTTCTCAGATGGTTGTGCTTGTCAATACAAAATTAAACGCAACTTCATAAATCTGTGTTATCAATTTTTAGACTTTAGAATGAATTGTGAATGAAATTTTTTTGGTTAAAGTCATGGCAAGAATGCCTGTGATGGGCATTTTTAGGTGCACGATTTAAAGGGATGCAGCTAAGGAGAGTCTTCAGAAGGTTTGGAAATCACCAATTAAGACCCCATTAGAATTTCTCAAATTATCTGAAAATTATTTTGTTGAAATTCAATTTTTTACATTCCATCTGATAACATATCAAAAATTAAAGAGCATTTGCAATCTAGATTTGAGACGGCTCTAACTTTAAAAGGTACACAAGGGTTCCATAAAATTATTACTAACAGTTTAATGACTGTCATAGAATTCAAAACATCACAGTCAACAGAATATACTGTCCAGCATATTTCAACTGATTTATCAATTCCTTCAATGACTTCAATATTGGGTAATATGTTCTCTGTACCTATGAAAATATTCCTTACATAGGGCTTATTGAAGAAATCTCAGATGAATATCAAGACTGTAAAATTAGCTTCATGCACCAGGTTGCAAAAACATACTTTTAAAATTTTTTTTTTTTTTTTTGTCTAATGAGGATACATGTTGTGTATTGATTGAAAAGCATTTTAAAAAGTGCCCCAGAATTGAATGCAGGAGCCGCAATCACATTTATTTGACCCAAAAGAAGCAGCAAAATTCCTTTCCCTACATGTCTAGTACAGCATATACAATATAGTTTGTATGTTAAAATTGTAAAAAAGTTCAATATATTGGCCTATTTAACCTTGTATATTGAACAGACTAAATAAAATATACAAAATGAATGATGCATCTTCAAAAACTAGATTGGTAATGCTTTTTATGGAAAATTAAATTTTATTTTTCCATGTATGTTGGGGGTCTCCCCCTCGTAATTAAAAATTTAGATTGTAACTTTTTAATATTATTTATAAAATATTTCCTTAATCAGTTTTAAAGATCTAAACATTCTCTTTTGAATGGTATTTTTTTCAACCTTCTAGGTAAATAAGGGGCTGAGATATGAGCCTTTAAAATTTGAAGAGGCTGTCAAAACCCCCAAACTTGGGATATCCATAACTTCTAATTAAGATATTGAAAAACGGATTCGGTGGTTTCAGTCAAAACTCTACACATATATCAATTTTCATCAAAATCTAAGAGGAGGATGTTCCATCTCTTGCCTGATTTATCAGGCATGTGAAAATAAGACTTCAAGATAAAGTAGATGCTTGAGCAAGTTAATATTCTGTTACAAATATCTGCTACTTTAAAAGGATCAAACGCTGTATTTGATATAATAATAAAGAATTGCAGCTTATGACAAGATAATTTGAATCTGCCTAGAGTCCTTTCATCAGTTCTTAAGCATCAATCCCTGATTCAAGATTGGTCTAGTTTATATGATAATGGTAGACAAAAGTTAATTATCTAGGTTTAGACTTCATTGTCTTCAATTTGCAGTGATTGACCTTGTGAAGGAAAGTCCAATCAATCAAATGCCAAAGGTGTTTAACAAGACTTACACTAAAAATATATATAGTTTATTATTTTGTAATCAGAATATTACAGTAAATTTAATTATTTCTTTTTACTTTTAAATTATATAAAATTTTATGCTTGAACTTTTTCTTAACCTTTGCATTTTGATTTTCTTGAATAAGTTAATTTATTTGGTGTCCTTTAATAAAATATACTTAATATGCTCCGAAAATTATATTAAGGCATAGGAACTAACTATCCCTGTAGTAATATATTTGAAAATATTTTGGTTTTCATAAGGTTATCTCTGTTAAACCAGCTAATATTTTATATGAAGCTACTTTTAATAGAGTACTTTAATATTTGTAAATTTCAGACTTTTATATATTTGCCCATCAGAATTATTGAGTTATAAAATTAACATTTTTAAATTTTTTTTAGATCCTGTAGGGAAAAAAAAAAAGTTTAAATATTTTTAAATTAAACTTGTTTTATAGGTGTGACTTCAAGAAATTTCAAACCTTAAGCATAAATTGCCTTTCCAGTTAAAAAGTATACCAAAATTGACATTTTCAAAAATTTTGATACAGAAGCAACAAAAAGTTATGTTTGAAGAATATTTTTAAAAGCAAATTTAATTTCAAAAATTTTACCTTAAAATTTGCTTAACATCTCAATACCTGATAATTTGTCCTAGAAATTACCAGAGCTGAGATTAAGAAGTTCTAGCTATCCTTTATAAATGCCAAAAAATAACATAACATGTACACAAAAATAGCCACCCTTTGTTGAGAAAGTGTGAATTAAAAAAAAAAAAACCTTGTTTGGACTATCGAAATATAAGGTTACCACCATTCAAAGTATAAATTATTTTGAAAATGGTTATTCAACCAGCATTGGAAATCTCATATGGATTATTAAATATGAAGGAACAAAAAGAAATGTGTGAGCATTTCACATTTGGGATTATTTTATTCTTAGTTTAAAGAGTTGGGTATATTGAAGATTACTTTTAATTTTGGACTTTATTGCAGTTTTTGGTTTTGAATAATACTACTTTCCTTTTGCAGAAATTTTTTATTTGCATAAATTTTTATATTTAACACTTATTAATGGTATCATAAGAGATGGATGAAAGTAATAGACGACAAGGAACCAGGTAAGCAAAAATTTTATTATTCCTTTCTTTTAAATAGTTACTTATTGAGACTTCATTCTCAAAATTAGGAATGGAGCTATACCAAAATTTTAACCGATACAGATACCAATATTTTTAAACCACCCGACACCTCTCGATACCTCTAAATTTACCGATACTGAGTAATAAAAACTGATACCAATTTTTTAACCAAACTCATGAAGGTTGAAATAAGATTGAAAATATTCAATGGTTATAAGTTTAGGTTTTCTGCTCTCTGTAATACCCATTTATTTTTTAGTCACTTTGCAAAACAAAACTATTGATATAGGGTTGTTGTCACCAAGACTTTGCAACCAACTTGCTGTAATGCATGGTCTATTTTCTTCATTAATTTCTGCAACATTTGCAGTGTTCAATACAATTTTCATTTTATTGAAAACCACTTCTCTTAAACCTAACCACATAATTCTTGACAGAAACTCAAGTGCTTGAGCTTTCTGATAGCAAATTATTTTGTTTTATTTTACTGTCAATTCAAGTTTTAGTCAAAGGAGGTTGTTGTGCATATTTGCACTATGATTTTGTTTACTCTCATGTCTCTAATCTGGAGTCTTCTGAATTTTTCACCTAGGGACTAAAGTTCTCTTGCTATTCTATGTCTAAATTAATTTTTTCTGTTCATTTATTTCCTAATTTACTGACTATCCTAAATTCTTTGACTAACTAAACTCCAAAGTAGAGAACATTCTCTCTTCTTTTCCTTTCTCAGAAATTATAATATTAGGTGATTTCAGTGTTCACCACCACTTTCTTCTAGTTTTCCTGATACAATCGGTGAATGTGAATTTCAACTCTCTATCCAAAACAACTATGAGTAGTGGGTGCAGCTCCCTACTAGTATTCCTGATGTCTTGGGGATAAACCCAACATTCTAAACATTTTTTAAAACTTCTAATCCTTCTCCTTATACTGTCAAACTCTATCCTCCTCAGTTCTTCTAGCTGCTTTCTTATCTCTGTATCCTCTTCTATCTTTTCAAGTCTTCCACAAGAAAGCCTCTCGCGAATTTCGAGGAAATGTTTGTGACATGTGGATGACAAGCTTCTTTGATTTCCTGTTGAATGATTATCGCTTCTGTGGGAGGGGTCCCTATGCTTGCAGAGCGTGTTACTGAGATGATTTATTGTGGCATGGAGACAACATTCTATAATCTTTCCCTTCTACTAAACCTTACAAACTTTGGTTTGACTCTACTTATTCTTGTGCTATTTGCCGCAGGGATGCTGCCTTCAGGAATAACTGTTGTTGTCAAACTTCAGAAAATTGTTTTTTTTATATCCTGAAATCATGCAAAATTTGTTCTTGCTCTTTGTATTACCAAAAACTCATTTCTCAATACAAAATGCAATTATTTTGCTGGCGGCTCCTCTTCCTCTCTTTCAGGCATTTTGCAGAAACTGTCAACTCAAACTTTGACTTTTCCTCTTTCCCTCCACTAGTATTTTCTTCCAGCACAATTGCCATTTTACTTTCTTCAAAAACTGAATTTTCTGCTCAGACTTTTGCCACTAATTCAACTTTAGATGATTTCAGAGCAATATCTTCTCCTACAACCTTCCCTTCCCACTGGAAACGTGCTCTCATTAAGCATGTGCTGAAAAAGGGGGACCTCTCCAACCACTCAGCTACTGTTCCATTTTTTTCAACCTCTGTTGTTTCTAAAGTTTTTCGAGTTGGAAAGATCTCTAGTCTTGTATGGCTTTCATAAAAAAAGTTCTTCTGGTGATTTTCTTTCCTTTCCCTCTGACTCTTGGTCCTCATCTCTTCAGCATTTCTGTAAATCTTTGTATTGCATTAGATATATCAAAAGCCTCAGATAGAGAGTAGCAGAAATCTTTGATTTTTAAACTTTCCTCTTTCGGAATCTATCCTCTCTGATTTTAATTCTGGTCATTCTATAGCAGCTGTTGTAGACTGCCACAGTTCTTCCTTTAAATTTATTAATAATGGTGTTCCTCAGGGATGTCCTAACTCCAACTCTTTTTCTAGTTTTCATTAAAGACCTCAATTACTTAAATCATGTATTCACTCCTATGCTAATGACTCAACCTTTCATTACTCCTTCCAATTTGAAAGACGCAACTCCCAACATCAGCTAATTGATGCAAGAATGATGGCCTTGAAGCAACTGACCTCTGACCCTTCTCGTATTTCAATCTGGGGAAGAGAAAATAAGGTTGTTTTCAGTGTCTCAAACATTTAGTTCCTCCATCTCTCTACTTGACACAACCTCCCACACAACTATGACATCTTCAAAACAACTTAAATCTTTGTCCATCTTTAATTTTATCATTGTTTCTTTTTTTGTGATCTTTCTTAGAAGGAAAACATTACTTCTAGCTTACTAAAGCTTCCAAGAGGTTGGATATTCTGAGATGCCTTTGTAATTTTTTCACACCACCTGAGTTGCTTGCTCTTCATATTGGTGGTGGTCGCCCCATTATGAAGAATGTGTCATTTCTGGGATGGTCCACTCATACAGCTTTCCTTGTAAAGGTGGAGTCTAGGGCTTTTCTTTTTAACTTAAACGCTCTCCCTAATTCTCTCTAGTCTCTTCTTTGCCAGTCAAATTGTTGTCATTCTCTCTATACTTTCTCTTTCATTGCATACTTTCTCTACTGGGAATGGCTTGAACTACATGTTTTTCTGTACAGTCTCCACCTTTCTCTGTCAAACTCTCTAACAACAGACCTAACAGGCATGCTCAGTTTTACAAGTATTCAACAGGAAATGTCTGGAACACACTCCTTTTATCAATTTTCCCAACTTCCTTTGACTTGCAAACTTTCAAACGCCGTGTATTGAGACACGTTTACCATTATCGGTCATTTTTTACTGATACCTAAAAATATACTGATACCTATACCTCACTCCATCCCCACTCAAAATTAATTTTTAAAATTAAAATTATTTCTTTAAAACTTTAATTTACTTTTGAGAGTTTAAAAATCATATAGAAAATTTGAAATGGATACTTATCCATTATTGTTACTAACATCGCAGAAGAAAAAACTTTGCTCTTGATTCTCCTGATGATTTTACAAGTTACAGCTATCATACTTCAGATAAAGCTGACCTCATGTAAACTTGATGTACTCTCTCTTTCTCTAAGTTTAATAGTTGGAAAGTTTAACTCCTACTGCCAAATTATTTTTTTTTTTTCAAACATCTTCTCCTAAGTTTTATCATTAACTTGACAACTACTATAATCTAGCAACTTGACCTTTTCTTTGGAAGTATGCTCTCTTTCAGGCATTATGACAAAGAAAGTCTGGAATTTTTCTTTTGCTTTATGAGAATATTACAATAGAATCTGAAATATTTGCCCACTCCTAAATCATGCAAAAATATTTCGGATTATAATAATACTTACTTAATAAACTGCAGCTCCCGACTCTCACTGTATATTACCACATAAATGAATAATATATATATATATATATATATATATATATATATATATATATATATATATATATATATATATATATATATATATATATATATATATATATATATATATATATATATATAGCTGTCAGCCCAGATATGCCCTTATAGATATCAAAGTACTGGCCATAGGTTAATAAAATTTGCTATGAATAAACCTTGGTGCGTGAGAAGTAAGGTAGAATCATGTCATGCATCCAGTGTCAGCATGTACAAATGAGTCCTTCTTTGAAGATTCTATCATTTCCAAGGGATTTTAACCACCAGGATCATCTGACTGTACCTTGCTGGATTTCTTTGTTTGAGGCATGCTGAAAGGGAAAGTGTTTCACAACAAGCCACATACTCTCATACAACTGAAAGACAATATTCAGCAAGCAATTGATGCTGACTCCCAATATGTTGGCAGCAAACTTCCTTAACATGGAAAAGCTTGCAGGCATGCCTTGATGTTAATGGCAATCACTTCATGTGAGTTAGCATTATTCTTACACCCCAAGGTTTGTTTGTGGCAAATTTTATTAACTTACGATCACTATTTTAATATCTATAAGCACATAGGGCTGTAGTATCTTCAGATCATTGATTTTTAAACTTAATATGTCAGAACATGGGCAGACATTCAAAATTATAATACTTTAAATCTAGAGCATTTAAATTTTGATACGATGCATAAACACTTTTCTCTAATTTCTGGGGTAATTTGAATTTCTCTGAAATCAGTTTAGGTGATTTCAATGTTCACCACAGCCATGGCTTTAATCTAGTTCTCATGAACCAGCTGATGAATTTGCCTACAACTTTTCTATCCAGAGCAACCTTGATTAGTTGGTACAACTCCATACCTGTATCCCTGTCTTGGTGATGAACCCAACATGCTTGATCTTTTCCTAACCTCTTATCCTTCTCCTTATACTGTTAAACTATTTTCTCCTCTGGGTTCATCTGATCACCTTATCTCCGTTTCTTGTTCTGTCTAAGTCTTCTGCAGGAATGGCCTCTGCCTTTGGTGAGGAGATGTTACTGGCATTTCAATGCTGCTAACTGGTGATGAAAAAATGGTGAATAATGTTGAAGTCTGGGAGACTTTAGGAGCTATTGATCATTATATTATTAGATTAAACTGGCAATGTGAGGTCTGGGCCCAAATTGCAAGTCAATAGGGAAAAGAGATTTCAGAAATGGAGATTTTAGCAAATTCCGAGCAATGCTTAATGAAATTGACTGGGATAAGGAGTTTAATGGTCAAAATTGTTTCATCATGTGGGAATACTTCAAGCAAATATTGGCTACCATTCAGTCTGTGTGTTTTAAAGATAAACCCATTAGAGTGGCGAATAGAAAACCTAATTGGTGGAGTAGAGAGATAAAAGAGAAAATCAGTGAAAAGTGTAGATGTTTTAAAATATTCAAAAGTAGGAGCAGGGGGAAGATTTGGAACATTATAAGAGAATTAGGAATGAACTTAACCAGTCATTAAGAAGAGCAAAGAGAATGGCAGAATTTAATTTGGCAAGAAACAGTAATAAAGACCTGAAAAAGTTTTTTAGTTTCTATAAATTTAAAAGTAAGGATAAGAAAATTGGCCCAATTAAAATTGGTGGGAATTTAGTAAGTTCAGATAAGGAATTTTTTAATATTTTCAATGCTTATTTTGCATCAGTGTTTACTGAGGAAAGGTTGGATAGCAGTTTAGAGATTAATAGCTCTAGTATACATGTAATGAATAGATGTACAGCATTTGAAATTGAGTTAAATGAAATTAAATCTTTACTAGAACATATTGACCCAAATAAGGCAGCGGGTCCGGATGGTGTGTATGGTAGAATTCTAAAAGAGGGGAATAGCAGTATTGCAAAGGCACTGTATTTGATTTTTAAGCGATCTATTGCTTTTTTGGAGAGGTACTTGAGGACTGGAAAATGGCATATGTGGTGCCCATTTTTAAAAAAGGTATTAAGGAATATTTAGGAAACTATAGACCAGTTAGTTTTAACATCTCTGGTTGTGAAAATTTTGGAAAAGTTAATGAAATATCATATAGAAAAGAATTTAGATGATAACAAGATACTATATAACTCCCAGCTTTAGAAAGGGTAGATCATGTCAGACAAATCTACTAGAATTTATGGAATATATTACTGAATGTATAGACAGGGGTGATCCAGTTGATGTCATATATTTAGACTTTAGTAAAGCTTTTGATAAGGTACCCCATGTTAGGCTGATGCAAAAGTTGTCGCAGTGTGGTATAGATGGAATGGTACACAATTGGATTAAAGAGTGGTTAAAGAACAGAAGGCAGTGTGTATTACTTAATGGTAATAAGTCATTATGGGAAATGGTGAAGAGTGGGGTTCCACAAGGTTCTGTGCTGGGACCTGTTTTGTTCCTTATATATATAAATGACTTAGACAAAGGTCTTAAATGTAAGGTTTCTAAGTTTGCAGATGATACCAAAGTGGTCACCTCAGTAAGGAATAATGATGGATGCATAAAGCTTCAAGGTGATCTAGATAGACTTCTTGGTTGGACAGAGAGGTGGCAAATGAACTTTAATAGTAAAAAATGTAAAGTTCTTTCATGTAGGTTACTCAAATGAAGGATTTAATTATGAAATGAATGGGGATTGGCTTGAGACTGTGGACCAAGAAAAGGATTTAGGTGTGATTATTAGCAGTAATCTGAAGGTGGGTGATCAATGTTTGGAAGCAAGGAATAGAGCTAATAAGATGTTAGGTATAATTAATTGCAATGTAGTTTACAAGAGCAAAGAGGTTATAAGCAAGCTATATAATAGCTATGTTAGGCCAGCATTAGAGTATTGTGTACATGTTTGGGCTCCTCATTTAAGAAAAATCATAGATATACTGGAGAGAGTACAACGTTGAGCAACAAGGATGATTTCTGGCTTTGAAAATAAGAGCTATGAAGAGGTTGAAGGAGTTGGGAATGTTCTCGGTTGAAAGAAGATTTCTCAGAGGGGATATGATACAAGTTTACAAAATATTTGCATCTGACAGTAATACAGAGATTGAAAAATACTTTATAGTGGATTGTAGAAGAGTAACTAGTGGACATGATAAGAAAATTAAAAAGAAGTCATGCCATCTTGATCTAAGAAAATACTCTTTCAGTAATAGAGTTGTTAATTTTTGGAATGGTTTGCCACAAGAGATTGTTGACTGTGATTCTCTTGTCAAATTTAAAAGGGGGCTAGATAGAATATGGATGAAATAGTTTAGCTATTATATAGTATAACTTGACTAAGCCAAAATTGGCCGGTGTATATGAATTTTTAGATTAACCTATGACTAAGCCTAATGGGTAGTTTTTGTAGTGGATGATGGTTCATTGAATATTGCATGTATAATTGGGCTTAGTTGTATTTTTATCTTCGAATGAACTGATAACTAGATATAGGATAGACCTAGTCTTTTGTGCATGTATTAGTATTGATATTGTTATTTGTTTGGACTGGGATAGTCTCAATAAGCCCTTCTGGCTTCTAACTGTCTCTATTTTCCTATGTTCCCATGACTTGGGGTTGTACTTTTCTGATTTCCCATGGAATGATTACTGCTTCCGTGTGAAGGGTTCCGAGGCATACATGTCATATTTCCCTTTAATTAAACCAAACAAACCTTGGTTTAACTTTACTTGTTCTTGTGCAAAATGCTGCAGGAATGCCACCTTCAGTGATTACCACCATCTCTAAACTCCAGAAACTCATTCAACTTTTATTTCATCCCAGAATTGTGCAAAATCTATTCATGATACCAAAAACTCTTCATAGTAAATGTAATAATCTTTCTGGTTCTTTCTCTTTCACTTTCTGGCATTTTGCAAAAAATATCAACTAACTTTTCTTTTTCCTCTTTCCCTCCTCTAGTTTCTTCTGATAGCACAACTGCCAATTCTTCTAATCTTATCTCTGATTGCCAGTATGGGTTTGGTAAAGAATGCTCTACTGGTGATCTTCTTTCCCTTTCTGACTCTTGGTCTTCTGCTCTTTGGTATTTTGGTGAATTTTTCTCTATCACACTAGGCAATTGTGCTGAAACAAAAACTTTAATTTCCAAACTTCCCTCTTTCAGAATCTATCTTCTTTCTGTGACCTCTCTAATTTCCTTTCTGGTCATTCTATAGCAGCTGTTGTAGACAGCCACCATTCTTCCTTTAAATCTATAAATAGTGGTATTTGGCAAGGATGTCCCCCAATTCTCTATTAAGGTCTGTTGTTAGAGAGTTTGACAGAGAGAGTTGGAGACTGTGTAGAAAAACATGTAGATTATGCCCTTCTCAGTGTAGGAGGTATGCAACAAGAGATTTCAGAAGAGCAGTGTCATTTGTAATAGAGAAAGTATATATAGAGAGAATGACACAACAATTTGACTGTCAGAAAGAGACTAGAGAGAATTAGAGACTGTAAGTTAAGACAAAAAGCCCTAGACTTCACCTTTTCAAGGAAAGCTGTATGATTGGATCATCCCAGATGTGTGTTGTATACTTCATAAAGGAGTGATCAACACCCCTATAAAGAGCAAGCAACTGGCAGAAAAAGACTAGTGAGAATGAGTGATATTGTAAGTTAAGACAAAAAAGCCCTAGACACCACCTTGTTAAGGAAAGCTGTAGGATTGGATCATCCCAGATGTGTGACACATACATCATAAAGGGGTGAACAACATCCCTATAAAGAGCAAGCAACTCGGGTGGCCTAAAAAAAAATTATGAAAGTGTCTTGGAACACCCAACCTCTTAAAAGCTTGCTTAGAAAGAGAAGTAATGTGTTCCTTCTAAGAAAGATAACAAAAAATGAGCACCAAGAAAATTAAGGACTGACGAAGGTTTAAGTTGTGTGTTTTTGGAAATGTCATAAGTATGTGGAAGGTTATGTTGAGTAGAGAGAGAGGGGAACTGAATATTTGAGACATGAAAACAACCTTATTTTCTCTGCCCCAGAAGTGTCAGAGGTCAGTTGCTCCAAGGCTACCATTCTTGCATCAGTTAACTACCATTGAGAGTGTCATCTTTCAAATTGGAAGGAGCAATGAAGGGGGAGTAATTAGCATAGGAGTGGATACGTGATTAAGTAATTGAGAGGTCTTTAATGAAAATTGGAAAAATAGTTGGTTAGGACAAATCACTGAGGAACACCACTATTAATAGATTTAAAGGAAGAACTGTGGCAGCAGTTTACAACAGCTGCTATAGAATGACTGGCAAGAAAATTGGAGAAGATATTCTGAAAGAAGGAAAGTTTAAAAATCAATGATTTGTGCAACACTCTATCAGAGACTTTCGATGTCTAGTGCGACATTAAAACATTTACAGAAATGCTGAAGGGTTTGTTTTTGCATAGGGACCCCCCCTGCCTATCACCACCACCACCACCACCAAAGAGATGATCATTCCACAGGAAATCAAAGAAGTAATACCAGCTTGTGCTCTGAAATGCCACAAACATTTCCTCGAAATTTACGTAAGACTTGAAAAGATAGAAGAGGATACAGAGATAAGAAAGTTATCGGGAGAAACCAAAGGAGGATAAAGTTTGACGGTATAAGGAGAAGAATCAGAAGTTGAAAAAGAGGTCTAGAATGTTGGGTTTATCTCCAAAATGATCAGGGATACTAGTAGGGAGCTGCACCCACTACTTAGGTCATTTTGGATGGAGAATTGAAAGGCACATTCACCAGCTCTATCATGAAAACTAGACGAAACTCTTTCACAGGCAGTTGTGAACATTAAATTCACCTAATATGATAATTTATGAGAAAGGAGGAGAAGAGAGAATGTTCTCTGTTTTGGAGTTTAGTCAAAGAATTTAGAATAGTCAGTAGAATTAGAAAATAAATGGAACAAATAAATTCTAGATGTAGAATGGCAAGAGAGCTTTAGAGTTTAGCCACTGGGTGAAAATTCAGAAGACCAGATTGGAGATGAGTAAACAAAATTGTTGCTGATGTATACATAACAACCTCCTTTAACTGAAAATTGAAGATCCAGACAGTAAGAGGAAACAGAAAATGGTTTTGCTATCAGAATGTTCAGTTACCTGAGCTTCTGTCAAGAATAAGAGGCCTAAGAGAAGTGATTTTCAGCAAAATGGAAATTGTATTGATTAGACCGTGAACGTTGCAGAAATTATTGAAAAAAAGGGCAAGTCAGCTGAAAAGTCTTGGTGGCACCAACCCTACATCACCTATCAATAGTTTTGTTTAGCAATATGACTACAAAATAACTGTGTGTATTACAGATAGCATAAAATCTAAATTTTATGGTCAGTGAATATTTTCAGTCTAGTTTCAACCTTCATGAGTTCAGTAAAAAAATTAGTATCAGTATCGGTTAAAATTTTGGTATTACTCCATTCCTAATTGATATATTAACAAACCATTACAATGTCTTCAAAAGTTTATAAAGGAATATTGGACTTTCATGTGACTGTGAACTGACTGGGGTTCCATCCCCAGCCAACACAGCCCTGGCTAATAATAAGGGAAAACCAGGGTTTACCTACCTGGATTAATTAATGGTGGATTAAATCAATCAAAATATAAGAAAATTTAAGATTTCATTTTCATATGACTTGGTTAAATTCCTGTCCTGGCTTCTGAATCATTGGAGTCCGCAAGGACAACATCACATGAAGATGAGAATCCAGTAGATTAGGTTCCTGAAAATTTTAAAATTTTTGTTTCTTGAAGTCTTTAAAACTTTATTTACTGTCACCAGTATTTTATTGATGAAACTAGTCCAATTACCTATTATATTTTCCACCATTGGACAGTAATGGATATATATCCATATTGTCCTCAGTATTGAAATTGAAATTTTATTATACAAAATTTGTAATTTTCTGACATTTTTTTCCTGAAAAAATGCATATTATCATTAATTAAATGTTGGCTATTCTACTCCTTCCTTTTAATTAAATTAATCTCAAAAAAAAAATTTTTTTTTTTTTTTTTTTTTTTTTTTTTTTTTTAAATCATCACCATAACTCACGGGCATAGCCCTATTCGAGGAGTGCGGTTCTTGGCCAGGGAAATTGAGTTATATGTTATTTCTGGCCAAGGTTATAAGTTACACAGAGTATTTGGATTTTTGGAAAGAGAAATCCTGCTCCGGTACAGACCAATCAAGTTAATTTTTTCCACTGGTGGGCGTGGTTTCAAATTCTTGATAGGCGACCTTCTCTGTAGGAGCAATTTAGAGAGAATGTGATATTGTATGTGTTGAAATAGCGTGGAATGTTGTAAGTGTTGGCTATGTTTTTAAGCGATATGTGAGTATTGAGATTAGCGTAATAATACACCTTGCTGTAAACTGAAATTAATTAACTACAGAAAATCTCCTACAAACGACAATTTTTTATGTCCATTCAGGTAACTGGATCGGAGGTTCGAGCCTCGATTTGTATACTATACAGTACACACGCGAGAGCGAGGGGCGAACCTCGTTCCTTTAAGCCAGAGAAAAACTGACTTAACCCACTGAGCTACCGTGAACTCCATTTAAAATTATATTTAATTTTCTTACCTAAAATTTAAGTTTTTTTGAACTCTATACAAATTTTAGGCAACCCCAGCCAGAGCCCTGGTCTCAGCCCTAGCAAGATCCCAACCCAGGTTGGTCCCTACATGTGACTTGTGACTCTAAAAAAAAAAAAAAAAGAGGAGACAATCTTCTGACTCCTATTCTCTTGACTCCTTGGGAAAGTCTAAATTTTTCTCTCAACTTCTTTAATTTTTTTTTTTGAGAGTCCTGTGTTACATGAAAGTCAAATATTCCTTCATAACTTTTGAAGACATTGTAATGGTTATATATATATATATATATATATATATATATATATATATATATATATATATATATATATATATATATATATATATATATATATATATATATATATATATATATAGTGGTGTGAATGAATTTTTTAATAGGTGAACTCTCTTTATTATCTATTAAAAGTCATAAAGATATTGAGAAGAATTTTTAGGAGACTGGGTGTTGTTTATGGTCCTCTTGCTGACTTGTTATACTGATTAGTAGATGATGATAGCCACCACTTCTCTGGAGACCTTAGTTTGCTTTTGATTAATTTCTTTTGACTTCTTGTGATGTTACCCAAAGTGAATAGCTGAAACTATTGTTATTTAAACTTTATTCTTAAATTTCTATTGGAATATTATTAAATTTTTATGCAAAATAATCACTACAAAAATATAAAAATTGTAATATAAATATTAAATTTTTTTTAAATGTTATATTTAAAAAAAAAAAATTTCACTATATTTCACTTCCCTGCCGAGACATGGAGGGAACATTTTCTTGAAATTGTAGTCTTGAGAATAGAAACCGCTGGAAATAGATGTGTCATTGTAGTAAGAACAACAGGTTTATCAAGGATAGGAACATCAGGTACACCAAGAGCATCTACTGCCTTGATGTTGTTGTCCTTTTGTTGGTTGATGATTACTTTGTAGAAATTAGTGGATGGGTTAACGAAGAGTCACTTGTCAAAAAAAACGTTGAATGTAGAGTAAATTTGGATTGTTTCTGATAACTTCTTTGCTGTAGAAATTCAAAGAGAGAAGTTTACCATAAAGCATCTGGTGTAAAATGCTCCAGTAGATGTCTAACTGCAGTCCATAATTAGTTTTAGTTGATTCAGTAGATATTTTTACCAAATGAAATTGGGCTCCTATAACACAAACCATGTTGGTACAGAGGATTCAGAGAAAGTGAATGGCTTAATTTTTGCAGCAGAGATTACTTCACTCTCCTCCTGTTCTCAAGACTGCCGTTAGTCAGTAGGAGCCATGATGATGGGTCAGCCAAGTCCTTGATGTCCAGTAAAACTGGAGTCATTCTAGGGTCACCACTTTATAATGGTGTGAATGGATTATTTAATAGGTCAACTCTCTTTATTATCTATTAAAAATCGTAAAGATATTGAGAGGAATTTTAGGAGGCTGGGTGTTGTTATGGTCCTCTTGCTGACTTGTTATACCAGTTAGTAAATGGTTAGCCACCACTTCTCTGGAGATCTTGGTTCACTTTTGGTTAATTTCTTTTGACTCGAGGTTAAAATGAATAGCTGAAACTATATAATATTAAATATTAAATTATTATAAATAATCTTACAAAAATATAAAAATTGTTAATATATAAGCAATTTTTTTAAAATGTTATTTTATTTATTTTTTTATATAACAAAAATAGCTTCACTAGTGCATGTGTGCGTGCAACTGATTAATCATTATCATCAGCAAAATTGGCATATTTTTTCTCAATTACCATATTTCTGTTGATTATTTTGCTCATTAATTTACCTATATTGGCTTATAAATATCTCTGCTTCACAATTTCTCTTGAGATTTTGATAATTTTCCACAGTAATATGTCCAGAATCTCATATTGGGTTTATCTTGCCCTTGGTCATCAGAGCCAGAGGGGGTGTTACTCATTATTGTTCATAGGGGGCGATTAACCAATGACACCATGTTTTCATTCATTGCCCATTAATTGCACTTCCCAGGCAACTATTATGTATGTGATACTGCCATAAAATAAACTTATAGTATGGCTCAAACTTTTTTCTCAATTCCTCTCCTTATCCCTTTCCACAGATACACAACTGTAAAGTATACTTACACCATACCCTAACAACAGTAAGACATGTTTTCAAATGTGTACAATAATTTTGAACAGGGTATATATATATATATATATATATATATATATATATATATATATATATATATATATATATATATATATATATATATATATATATATATATATATATATTTATTTCAGGGTTTTCAAGAAAAGTTGTCCAAATGGAAAGATAACAGTATATCTCGGAAAAAGGGATTTTGTAGATCAATATTACCCATGTTGATCCAATTGGTATGTTCTTTATATATATATATATATATATATATATATATATATATATATATATATATATATATATATATATATATATATATATATATATATATATATATATATATATATATATAAATTTAAAAAAATTATTATTTTTTTTTTGTCGTGTGCAAAGGCCAGAGGCGTACCAATTTCCATCAGAGTTGGGACAATACTGAAACCCAATTGTTAAGCACTGACATGTTCCTATACATGGCTCTTAAAAGTGTGCAAGTCAAAGGAAGTTGGAAAAACAGATAAAGGAAGTGTGGTCCAAAATATACCAGTAGAGGTTATGTAAGATTGAGCATAGCGGTAAAGTCTAGGGTCAGAGAGTTGAACAGAGAAAGGATGAAACTGTGTAGAAAGGCATATCACATGAGCCCTTCTTATTGGAGGGGGTATGCAATAGGAGAGTTCAGAAGAGCAGTGTCCATTGTAATAGCGATATTATAGAGAGTGACTGAAAAGTTTGATGGGCAGAAAGAGATTGGAGAGAGTAAGAGAAGAAGAGTTGATAAGATGAAAAGACCTAGACCCCACCTTCTCAAATAGAGCTGTATGAGTGGAACCTACGGTGCTTACGGTTTTTGCAGATTTATCCTTCATGAGAATGACAAAAAGATACTTAGTGTAGTGATCAATAGCTACAAGAGCATAAGAGTGATTTTGAAAAGTCCGCGGTAATTGTAATAAATCAACTGCTAACAATTCGAATGGAAAAGACGTTGTTATCTTCATTACAGTGTGATGCATACTCCATACAGGGGTGAACAACACCTTTCTTTCCAAGATCTTTCTTTATCTTGGAAAGATCAGATCACAAGAAAAAGATACACCAAGAATGTTAAGAACAGATGAAGGTTTGAGTTTTGTGTTTTTGAAGAAGATATCATAGATGTGTGTATTATTGTGTTGAGTGAAGAGATAGAGGAGTTGAGTTTTTGAGGCATTGAAAGCAACCATGTTTTCTCTGCCCCAATTTGAAATACTTGAAAGATCAGAGGTTAGTTGCTCCAAGGCTACCCCTCTCGAGTCTATTAACTGCTTTTGGGAGGGATGTCTTTCAAACTGAAAGGAGTAATGAAGGGTGGAGTCATCAGCATTGGAGTGGATAGGAGATGAAGTAATAGAGAGAAGGTGATTAATGAAATGTAGAAAGTGTTGGGGATATTATGGAACCTTGAGGAACACCACTATTCTACAACAGCAGGTATAGAACGACTGGAAAGAAGATTACAGAGAGAAGAAGGGATTCTGAAAGAAGGAAGTTTAGAAATCAAAGCTTTGTGCCAGACCCTATTGAATGTTTTCAATATGTCCAGCACAACATCAAAAGTTTCACAGAAATTCCAAAGAACGGAAAACCAAGAGTCAGAGAGAAGGAAAAGATCACCAGTAGAGCATTTCTTACGAAAGCCATGCTGACAATCATTGATAAGATTATAAGAATAGAGATGTTTCAAAATCTTCCTGTTAAGGATAGATTCAAGAACTTTAGAAAGACTGAGGTTAAAGAAATGGAAAGGTAGAGGGTGAGAGTGGTTCCCCTTCTTAGGCACAGACTGAATGACCGTGTTTCCAGCAAGAAGGTAAGACTGAAGTAGAAAGAGAGAGGTGAAATAGTTTCAAGCTAGGGTGCAAGCTCATAAGCATAAATTTTAACATGGTATCAGGAAGGATACCATAAGGACCGTATGTCTTCTTAGCGTTACTCTCAGAGAGAGTAGAAATGACATCTTTAGAAAAAATTACCATATTAGGCATAAATGAGTTGAAGGAGGAGGAGAATTGCTCAGAAATCATCTAAAGTTGAATTAAAGGCAAAAGAGGGAAAGAGGAAGAAGGAAAGTTAGAATTAACGTTTTTGCCAAATGCCAGAAAGAGCATGAAAAAGAGGAACCAGAAAGATTATTGCATTTTCTACAGAGAAAAGAGTTTTTGGTGTTTAAATTTTGCTTGATTCCAGAATGAAATATAACTTGCATGAGTTTCAGCAGTTTGAAAACGACTGTAATCTTTGAAAGCAGCATCACTGTGTTGGATAGCACGAGAGCAAACAGTAAACAAAGGTTTGTTGGGCTTAGTAGTAGGAAAAGATATGGAATGTACGCCTCCATTCCAAAGAGAATAACGTCGGTAATGCCAGCGGCACACTCCGAGGGACCTCTCCCACGGAAGCAATAATCATTCCACGGGAAATCAAAGAAGTACGACCTCAAGTCCGACCACCTTGTGGCACTGAAATGCCACAAACGTTTCCTCGCACTAGGAGGTGGACTTTCTTGCAAAAGGCTTGAAAAAATAGAAGAGGATACAAAAAACAAGATGGTCAGAGGAACCCAGAGGAGGATAGAGTTTGACAGTATAAAGAGAAGGATTATAAGTTAGAAAAAGATCTAGAATGTTGGGATCATTTCCAAGATGACCAGAGATATGAGTAGGGAGCTGCACTGACTGCTCAAGGTCATTTTGGACAGCGAAATTGAAGGTACATTCACCAGCTGTATCATGAGAGATAGAAAAAAGTCATTGTCAGTGGTGAACATTGAAATCACTTAATATGATGATTTCTGAGAAAGAAGTGAGAATGTGCTATATTTTTTATTTTAAATAGTCAAAAGAATTTAGGGTTGTCAGTAGAATTAGGAGATAAATAAACAGAACAAATGAATTTAGTCATATGGCAAGAGAGCTTAAGACACAAGATGGAAAATTCAGAAGACTCAAATTAGAGACACAGGAACAAACAACAATGTTGTCCATGTATGCATAACAACCACCTTTGACGGAAAATTGAGGGTAGAGACAGTATGAGGAAACAGTGTATGGTTTGCTATCAGAACTCTCAAGTACCTGAGTTTCGGTTAAGAACAAAAAGTGAGGTCTAGAAGAAGAGAGGTGATGTTCAACAAAGTGGAAATTGGATTGAAGACTGCGAATGTTGCAGAAATTAATGAATAATAATAGACTGTGCATCAGGAATGGTAAGCTGCAGAG
Source organism: Armadillidium nasatum (assembly GCA_009176605.1). Classification (NCBI taxonomy): domain Eukaryota; kingdom Metazoa; phylum Arthropoda; class Malacostraca; order Isopoda; family Armadillidiidae; genus Armadillidium; species Armadillidium nasatum. The sequence continues at coordinate 33,475 of SEYY01008205.1, forward strand.
TCATCTTGGTGCCAACCTCATCACCAGAGGCCACCAACTCCCAGTGGTGATGGGGAAAGGGGTGGATGAGGAGCTAATTTTGGAAGCCACCCCTCAGGGCTTCTCCGATTCTACTGTTGTTGAAGCCATAATTATTATTATAATTTTATTTTTTATTATTCCCCCCCCCCCCAAAAAAAGGATGTGTCTGTAATGGTGTTTTTTTTGTGTGTGAATAGAGATCCTACTCCATGTTGAAGAACGTAAAGATAAGCGCGAAAGGGTGCGTACCATTGGGCACTAGAGAGAGATGGGAAGTACCCTTAACACCCCATATGCCCAGTGGGGATAGCCTCATTGCCTCGGTAGTGCTACTTCCCTCCCATATATATATATATATATATATATATATATATATATATATATATATATATATATATATATATATATATATATATATATATATATATATATATATATATATATATATATATTCTACAGAACGCCACCACTCACGGTCAGAGCCCTTTTCAAGGAGGGGGCACACACACACACTAACGCACAGCCCTCAGGTGGGCGCAGACGGAAGCCTTGAAGAGTGGAATATTAAATACAGGAGGAAAAATAAATGATAGTAGAGAGTTCCACAGAATAGAGGTGGATGGAAAGAAAGAGGTACCACAACGGGCTAGCCTGGGATTTCCTACGTCCACACAAAATTGGTGCGAAAGCAGGGCACCCCTTGTGCAACGAGGACGACGCAACGGTGGAGGAATGCGAGAGGCCAATTCCCTCGAGCACCTGCCATTGTAGTACCTGTAGAAAAGTGATAGCGCGCCAGCGTCACGTCGCAGAGACAGAGGGTCAAGTGAGTTTGAAAGTAGGGGACATTTTATTAATCTCTTAGCTTTTGACTCAACCCTATCCAGAAGAGAGGAGGAGCCGGAGCCCCCCCAAATGTGAGAACAGTACTCCATACAAGGACGAATAAGACCCTTATATATTTGGAGTAACTGCTCAGAAGGAAAAAATTCTCGCAATCTGAACAGGACTCCCAGCTTCTTAGAGGCCGCTTTAGCAACCATTGTGATATCTGGTTTCCAAGACAGTTTGTTGTTTATGTTTAGACCAAGAATGTTAATGTTATTTACAGGTGAGACGGGAGAGCCATCGAAGAGGATAGAAAAGTTAGGGGATGTTTTTGAGAGGGAGATGTGAAGGAGCTGAGTTTTTAAAGAGTTGAATTTTACAAGGTTGCTATGACCCCACCGGGAAATCCCATCCAGATCGGCAAGAATGGAATCGGAAAGTTAAAGACGAGAAGCAAGTCTAGAAGCAAAAGAGGGAGCAGATTTAAAATGAGTAGAAGAATGCAGAGTTGAATCATCAGCATAAGAGTGAACAGAGTTAGAAGTGCAGTGGAGAAGATCGTTAATGAAAAGTAAGAATAAGGTTGGAGATAAAACAGAACCCTGAGGAACACCACAGTTGACAGAAAAGGAGGAAGAGGTCGCTCCATCTACAACTGCCGAGATGGAACGATCTGAGAGAAAACTAGACAAGAGTAAGCAAAGGGAAGGAGGAAACCCAAAGGAAGGGAGCTTAGAGAGCAGTGACGCATGCCATACCCGGTCGAAAGCCTTGGATATGTCAAGCGCCACCACACAAGACTCCCCGAAGTCCCTAAGGGCAAAAGACCATAGATCAGTAAGATAGGAAAGTATGTCACCAGTTGACCTCAAGCAACGAAAGCCATACTGGTGATCAGAGAGAAGAGAATGAGACTTCAAATGATCCAGGAAATGAGAGTTGAGGAGAGTTTCAAAAATTTTAGATAGAACAAAAGTGAGAGCTATAGGTCGATAGGTAGAAGGGTCAGAACGGCTACCTTTTTTCGGGATCGGCTGAACAAACGCACGCTTCCAGCATTGAGGAAAAGTATTAGTATTAAGGCATAGAGAGTAGAGCTGAACGAGGACAGGGGCCAACTCGGAAGCACACTCCCTCAGAACACGAGGGGGAATGAAATTCGGGCCACTGGCCTTCCTGACGTTCATAGATTTCAGGATCCCATGCACCCGATCATGAGTAATTATAGGTAGAGGCATGGGACACCTGAGAGGAGAAGGAGTAGGAGGAGGGATGCCAGAATCGAGCAGGGTGGAATTAGATGAAAAAAAGGAGGCCAAAGAGATTAGCCTTTTCAGAAGGAGTATTAGCTACAGAACCATCAGAGCGAATAAGAGGAGGAAAGGCAGATTTACAGAAGTTGTTAGAGATATTTTTGACAAGAGGCCAGAAATTTTTATCAGTAGGAGAGCCATGGAGTTCAGCGCACTTTCTTTTAATGAAAGTACGCTTAGTCCGTCGAAGAACATCCCTGCAACGATTCCGAGCTGAATGAAAATTAGCAAGAGTGATAGGAGAATATATATATATATATATATATATATATATATATATATATATATATATATATATATATATATATATATATATATATATATATATATATATATATATATATATATATATATATATATGAATTATACTTAAAATATTGGTATTTTCCAAAAACAAAATTAAATGAATCAATTATTTTTCAAAATCTCTGGCGAAGCAACAAAAATTTCAGATAACATACTTTTGGCTTAAATAGAAAATTCAACATTAGTATTAAGAATATAAAATTTAAAAACACGAGTTTGGATTAGGTGACAGGGTTGGACCATGAAGAATAGTTCTTTGCATGGTTCTATAGGCTGGGAACCCTTTTAACCAGTTTTTTATCTGTTACTACGTAGAATTGCAGAATTTTCCTTTCTGCAGTTGACACCACCCTGAATCATGTGGAATATATATATATATATATATATATATATATATATATATATATATATATATATATATATATATATATATATATATATAATATATATATATATATATATGGACTGACTGGAGCCCCTGCCAACCCCAACCCTGGATAAAAATCAGAGAAAACTAGGGTTTGCTTTCCAGGGGTTAAAATGGCATGTTATACTTATTAATGGTGAATTAAATCAAACAAAATATAAGAAAATTAAGATTTTTTCTTGTTTTTTCAATATTTTCTTTTTCTTTTCCGTTTCTTTTGACCTCTCATCTTCAGTGTTTTGATTTTAGATGCCCCCATA
>SEYY01008206.1:15000-17500 GCA_009176605.1 Armadillidium nasatum
TATATATATATATAATATATATATATATATATATATATAATATATATATATATATATATATATATATATATATATATATATAATATATATATATATATATACAAATATATATACATATAAATATATGCCTTATTCTAGGAGGAGAGCTTTCTAGGAAGTTTCTTCCTAGGATTCGAATGAGGGATCGAACCAGCACCTTTAAGCACGTGATTCAATCACTCTACCTCTATGCCACGATATATATATCGAAAGCCTTCGATAGAGTCTGGCACAAAGCTTTGATTTCTAAACTTCCCTCTTTCGGTATCTATCCTTCTCTCTGTGATCTTCTCTCTAATTTCTCTTTCCGGTCGTTCTATAGCAGCTGTTGTAGACGGCCACCGTTCATCCTTTAAACTATTAACAGTGGTGTCCTCAGGGTTCTGTCCTATCTCCAACACTTTTCTACTTTTCATTAATGACCTTCTCTCTATTACCTCATCTCCTATCCACTCCTATGCTGATGACTCCCCCTTCATTATTCTTCCAGTTTGAAAAACGTCCCACCAATAGCACTGATAGACTCGAGAAGGGTAGCCTTGGAACAATAACCTCTGATCTTTCTCGTATTTCAAATGGGGCAGAAAAAATGGTTTTCAATGCCTCAAACTCAATTCCTCCATCTATCTACTCGACACAATCTTCCACACAACTATGAAATCTTCTTCGATAACACACAACTCATACCTTCACTGTTCTTTAATTTCCGGTCTTTTTTTTTGTGATTTTTCTTGGAAGATCATTACTTCTCTTTCTAACCGCTATGCTCGTCTTACATATATTCTACTGGTAAAGTCTGGAACTCTTTCTTTTTCCCAACTTCCTTTGACTTGCATACTTTCAAACGTCGTGTGTCTTGACACCGGCCACCATCGACCAGGATTCTTCCCCAACTCCGGTGGAATTTGGTAGGCCTCTGGCCTTTGCCCACCGGAGGAGATATAAAATAAATAAATAAATAAATATATATATATATATATATATATATATATATATATATATTATATATATATATATATATATAATAATATATATATATATATATATATATATATATATATATATATATATATATATATATAGTGAAAGACCCTTTAACCTGTTACAAGAGATGAACTCGTTTTGCTTTGTTAAAACCTTCAAGAACTTCAAAATAAGATTCTTTAACCTTGTGACCTGCGTGAGCTCTTTAAATTTTTCTTTAAAGGAAAAATTAAAAACAAGAAAAAAAAAAAAAAAAATTCCAAGAATTTTTCAATTTTTTTTTTTTTTTTTTAAGTAACAATTTATTTTACAAAATTTTCACTTGCAATACAAATTTAATATCTATTATTTGGTTTAAGGATGTATTATTTAGATGTTAATAATTGTATTTTGGATGTTTCTTTAAAATAATAGTGAGTATTTTTGGGTTACGATTGTCTGTTATAATGATAGAGGTTAACTTTATATTATGTTATTCAAAATATACGAGTACTATTATTATTATTATTATTCTTATTCTTATTATTATTATTATTAATCCAATATTATTATTATTATTATTATTATTATTATTATTATTATTATTATTATTATTATTATTATTATTATTATTACGTTAATACAATTATTAGTAGTGCAGTATGTTATTATTATTAATTATTATTATTATTATTATTATAATGTATTTAATAGAGTATTAGTTTTTTTTTATTGTTATACCTGAATTTATTTTTTGATTAGCTTTTTAAAAAATAAAAACTAGTATTATATATATATATATATATATATATATATATAATATATATATATATATATATATATATATATATATATATATATTGCTAAATTTCCTGAAGATTTGATTTATATTTTAAAGGGAAAAAGACTTTAAGTAAAGAAATTTGTAGTTTACAAACTGCATTCCAAGATTTCATTAAAAAATTGAATAATAGTAATATTAACCTAATTATTAATAATAATAATAATAATAATAATAATAATAATAATAATAATAATAATATAAGGAAGAAGAAGAAGAAAAGAAAAAGAAAAGAATAAAAAGAAAAGAAGAAGAAGAAGAAGAAGAAGAAGAAGAAGAAGAAGAAGAAGAAGAAGAAAACGTTCAGTCTATGGTTAAAAAAAAAGAACCGAAGAGAGTATAAGGTAAATTTATTTTATGTCTAGAAATCATTAAAAGAAAACAGACAAAATATGAACTTATAGACTAAAATAGAAAAAGATATAACTTATAATAAGGAAAGTGCGAGGAAGTTAATATACGTAAACCCTAAAATGTTAAGAAGTAACAAAACTTGCTCGAATGTCATATTATACATTATGAAGGAAGGAAGTCACTTACTGACTCGGAAGAAGTTGAGGATATCCACAAGAATTATATTGTACATGCGTCACACCATGCACGTGTCGTCTTGTTAATTTGTGTACATAGTTAATTATTTATTTACTGCTATTTTAA
>SEYY01008206.1:20000-22693 GCA_009176605.1 Armadillidium nasatum
ATATATATATATATATATATATATATATATATATATATATATATATATATATATATATATATATATAATATATTATATATATATAATCGGTAGTTGCTAGTTTAAAAATTTTTCTAGTTAAAATGAGGCTAATATTTCTGGAGACTGGTGGTTAAAGTCAGAGGTTGCCATTTTTGAATTCTATCACTTTTTATGATACTTCATGGTGTCTAGATTTGTTCTAATTTACGTTCTCAACGATTGTGTTTACATCTTTCAAAGTTTCGTACCATTCAAAGAGTTCAAATTTGCAATTAATAACTGATAGAATATTCTTGGAGATTGGCCGATTGCTTGCCGTGTCGTTTATTCTGTCAAATAACAGGCAGGTAGTTGGTTTGAAGCCAAGGGTATTCTTGAAGTTATATAAGTTGCATTCGGAGCCTTTCGCGTTAATATTTCATATTCGTCAAATCTTTGAAAGCTCCGTTTGTTAACTATTAAAATACATATTCTTGGAGGCTTTAAACGGGTTTACTATATTCGTTTCAGGCAGTGGGAAAAACACAATTTTTCTCAAAGCTTATTTTCGGTGTATCATCTCCGTTTATATAAATTTCTATATTTATATAAACGACTAACCCTAGTCTCCAAAAGAATACCTAAAAAACTAACATCTCAATATAGAGAGTCAACAAAACTCCTTATATTGATTCTGTAAAAATCCTTACATCAGGATACATTTTCACTCGTAAACTGAGTGACATTAATGAAATAATCTAATTGATTTTTATCTTGAGAAAAATTTGCTTCTCTAGATTCATCTAGAGAAAGTATTTTTCGTTTCACGTTTGCGTTAATTTTCATATGCGTGTGAAAATTAAAATTTATTCGGTTAAATTTGCGCTTCATATTCTTTACAAGTGAAATAGGTTGTATATGCAAATATTTATATTTGTATATTATACGCAAAAAGCTTATAGACCTGAAATAGGTTTAGAAAGCTAACCTATAAGTCTTAACGAAAGACTTTTGAAAATCTAATTTTGAAAATATATATATATATATATATATATATATATATATATATATATATATATATATATATATATATATATATATATATATTATATATATATATATATATGGACCGACCGGGGTTGGAATTTGGCCGGGGCCGGGGTTCTGGCCTGGGTTCTAAAATTTAAAGAGGTCAAAAGCACTGAAATTTAGGTTAAAAATTAGATATAAGGTTTATTTAATTGTAAGGAAGGAGTAGAATAGCCAACATTACTTAAATTAATGATTGTATTAATTTCTCAAAAAAAAAAAAAAAAAAAAAAAAAAAAAAATTAGTTTTATAGTTAAAGTTTAAAAAAAAGTACAAAAATTAAAAAAAAATATTCTATTCATAAGTGATTCAACAGGTTTACTTAAGACCCTAAGGTAAGTTTGAAAAAATGTAAGATATAAAATTATCAATTTAACCTGTATTTATACATATCATTGTTATTTTATTGCCATGTATCAAACTTGTATCATTTAGCTGCATTATTTAAAAATTATTATTTTTTATACTTTCAGTCAATATGGCTAAAAGATCAGCTTCTGCAGTATTTGAATACTTTACAATGTTTCAGGATAGGCTGGAAATAGCTAAATGTTAACATCTGCAGTCAGAAAATTAGAAGAGAACCTCCGGGTGCTACAAGTTAAAAAAATTTCAACCAAATCTTTTTGGAGTATCTAAAATCAAAACACAAAGATGAATATTCACTAGCAGAAAAAGAGCGGTCAAAAGAAACAGAAAAGAAAAAAAATCTTAATTTTCTTATTTTTTGTTTGAAATTTTTTTTATTATTAGACTGATTGAGCTGAAATTTTTAAGGTGTGTGAATTTTTTCACGAAGTTCTGAGTTGATTTCGAGCATATTTTTGAGTCTATAACGGTTTGAAACTTATTTGGACCCAAAATTGAAAAAAATGAATAACTGGATCAAACCACTGGTCCACATGAGCTGAAAATTTAGCTGAATACCTTTCGCCCCAATTTCTTGCATTGGTGGAATAGGTTTTTGATATCACGTCTAGAAAAAAGTTATATAAGCATTTGAAAAAAATTTTGCAAAATCTACCCTTCTGGAGGGAAATTTTTTTTTTTATGAATATTGTTTAGAAGAGGGCAGGGCAATAATATTTATTTAGTGCATATTTAAATGCTCTTTGTTTGAAAGCGAGATATAGCCTCTTAAACTTTGGGAATTTTTGAAATTTGGCCAAAAATGGACCTTTTTGAAGGCTATATCTCAAAACCAACGAATGTCATCGAATAAAGTACATAGAGGAATTTGTAGCCCCACCCCTCCTCTATACACACCAAAAATAGGAATGTCATAGTTGTATTTTTTTAAAAATTTTTTTTCTGAAAAGTGGATTTTTTTTTCAAAAAAATTTTTTTTTTTATTTGGTCAGTTTTTGGCTTTTAACATTTTTCCTATAACTTTGAAAAAATATTAAAACTTTTGTTCCATTTAATTTTAATAAATAGTCCAATTTTCAGCTCATTCTAAAAAGTGGTTTGGCACCGCCATTCAATTAAAGGTAATTTCAAAAAAAAAAAAAAAATAATTATTTTAACCGTAATAGACGGAAAAACGCTAGAAATGGACTTTTTTACCGGTAAAAAATCTATATAACTGAAAGTTTCAGCAGAA
>SEYY01008207.1:0-7500 GCA_009176605.1 Armadillidium nasatum
AAATAAAATTAAAGGCTAGAAAATTAATATTTAAAAAATAAAAATTTATTAAAAAAAATATGGAAAATATTATGAAAAAGTTAATTAAAAAGAAGTTAATTAACTCTAAAAAAAAAAATAATTTATTCTCAGTTTTAAGGGAAAAATTGTAGATATTATTAGAAATTGTTAAATAAAATAACATTTTAATTTAATATTTGAATTTAAATTAATTTTTAATTTTAAGTTAATATTTAATATTTATATATATATATAAGTGGTACAGTGGTAAGGTGGTAACCTTTAATAAAAGTGGTTCAATGTGTTGGGATAGGCCTAGCAAACCACCAACTGATTGTTTGCTTAAGAAACTCATGTCTCGTTCGAGACAGCTGACAGGTGCAGCACCTACAGAGTATGTGGAATTTCTTTGAACTTATATTTAAATTCAAATTTATATTCAGGTTAGTTTTTAAATTTAAGTTAATTTTAAAATCATGTTAATAATTAAATTCAAGTTAACTTTTAAATTCAAGCTAACTTTAATCCAGAAATTTTTTTTTTTGTCGATTATTATAATTTGAACTAAATTTTGTACGATATAAAGTACAGGAAAAAAGTTTGGAATTTCTTCATTATTGGGCGAGATACGATTTTCGAATTCTTTCAAATTTCTAAACTTTTATAGATTTTGAGATATTAACCATTCACTATTTTCGATATAAATTTTTTTTCTTGACTACGTTGACCATTTTCCGGAATCGGAGGAAGGTATATCTAAAGTTCATTGTGGACATTTTAGTATCTTTCCTAAAAACACGTGTTAGGTAAAAAAATTCGAATTTTTTCCCCAAAATCATATTATAGTTTCAGAATAGATATCAAATTCTCGAATTGACTCTAGATAATTGTACCTCAAATTTTCTGAAAATTTTATCAAGTTCCGATAAGAAGCAAAAAAGCTAAAAAAAATTGTGGGGTATACTTTTTTATTCAAATTGGCACGAAAAATTCTTTTTTTTTTTTTTTTTTTTTTTTTCGTTTTTAAATTACTTATATACTTTTGTTTCTTGATCGACTTGATAAATTTTCAGACAATGAGATCTAGAGTTCCTTGTAGACATTTACTATTTGAATTATCAATTTTTATTTATTATTTATTATTTTTTTTTTTGCATTTTACCTTACAATGTTTTTAGGATAGATATCTAAATTCTCAATGTGAATTAGATATACCCTTCTTTACAGTTCTGAAATTTGGTCAAGTGTCAAGAAAAAAGTTATATGAAATATGAGTGAGGGGGGGGAATGTATTCTCAAAATCTAATAAAAGTTAGAGAATTGACAAGAATTCCCAAAATAGTATCTCGCCAATAGAAAATTCCAAACTTTTTTTCCCTGTTTTTATTTAGTAAAAATTTATTCAATTATAATAATCACAAAAAGGCCGAAAAAATGTCTAATCCCTCTTAAATATTATTTATAAAAAAATAAATTCAAATCATTAATTAGTAATATCAATTTCAAATTACATTTAATAATTCGTTAATTTTAATTCAAATAAAATTCAATTCTAAATTTAATCCTTCTAACATTAATTACAACTTAACATTTAAATTCGAGTTAATAATTATATTCAAATTAATATAAAATTCTTCTATTAAATTAAATAAAAATTAAATTAAAAAATTAAAATTACCATTAAAATTGTTTTTTTTATTTGTTTTTTTTTTTCTAGTTATTCGAAATCAGGAGTCTTCTTCATCAGCTTCATCTTTGCTTTCTACTTCGACCCTCGTTGAAACATTTTTGAGATTAACAGAAATATTGCCGTAGAGGATATTTAGATCTCTTAATTTTTTATTCTATTATTATTATTATTATTATTATTTTATAATTATATTTTTATTATTTTTATGCATTATAATATATATATATATATATATTTATATATATAATATATATATATATAATATATTATATATATATATATATATATAATATAATATATATATATATAATAATTAATTTTGGACAGCAATTGGATAAATTCATCAAGAAAAATTCAAGAAAAACCCAACGGAAAAATAGTATTACTATAACTGAAGCTCTTATTCTATAATAATAACAAATAATAATAATAATATACTAATAATAATAATAATAAAAATAATAAATAATAAAAATATTAAGAAAATAATATAATAAAAACCAATAATAATAATAATAATAATAATAATGCTATATTATAAAAAGGCTTTTACAAAGAGATGAACACGATTGGGAAAAAAAATCACAAAGAAATTCAATTTTTAAGCTTCGAAATGAAAATATTTGAAAGAAAATCATGATTCAAAAGCAAAAGATCTAGTAAACAATTGTTTTATTTATGATATAAAATTTATTATTCCTTATATATATTTATTTATATATTATTATATATATATATATATATATTAATATTATATATATATATATTATATATATAATATATATATATATTATATTTATTTGTTTGTTTGTATATAAGCTGACCTGCCAATTCTCATAAATTTCATTCTCGTATCAATGATAATTTTGAAATGAATCCAATGTGAGAAATTTTCAAAATTTAATCTTTTTACATGTTAACTCTTTTTCACTCTGGTTTTCTGATCACTTTATTTCTGTATTTTGCCCTTTCTCTTAAAGGCTTCTGCAGGAATAATTCCATTCTTTGGTTAGGTAACATTTCAGCACTCCGGTGCTTTCGTTCTCTATTATTTCCCTTTGAATAATTACAAACTTGGAGAAGGTTTCTCATGGAGTATTCAAAACGTAAAGCCTTAGTGACTTTTTCTGATATGGAGGGGTATATTCCAGTTGCTTTCCTTTCAACTTAAATTAAAAGCCTTGGTATATCTTTGATTGTTATTCGAAATATATGAACAGTATTAAGAAATTAATGCAGTCTTTAAATATCGTTCGCGTTATTTGTGTTACATCTTTGAAACCTAATCTAAATGAAACTAGCAACTTCTTTTTGGGTAGAAAAATTTTCTTTCTGGGTTTTATTCTATATAAACTTCTGACACTTTGAAAAATTGTCAAATCTAAATATGCCTCCCCCTCTTTTCTTTCTCCTATTTCTTCTGAGAGAACAATGCTGGCTAACCTTCTACAAAAGTTGTACTATTCATTTAACCTTTCTGTCATTCTATCGTTTTAAGTTCAGACTTTTATTCAAAGCTTTCGAAATCTACCATTAACAGAGGGATTTGAAAGCAATTAAAATTTAGTTTTTTTCTCAGATGACCATTATGGTTTTCGAAAGGAATTCTTTACTGGTGATCTTTTCCTTATCTAGTCATCATTTTAGGTGTGACGATTGAATTATCAAAGCTTTTCATAAATCTGAAGCAAAACTTTTTAAGCAGACTTCATCCAAACACCCTCACAGACGGACACAGTTCATCATTTAAATCTTTAAATAGCGGCGTTCTTGATAGTTCAATTTTATCCTTAATAATAGTGATCAATTTGTCAGTCTCCATTTCACTCTTTCCATGATGTTTTTGCAACTCATTATTCCTCCGTTAATAATAATAATAATAATAATAATAATAATAAAATAACTAGTAGAAAATAGTTGAGATAAGGATAGCAGTTGTAGGCTGATGGGTCTCTAATCTTTCGCATATCTCTTTTTGCTATCCATGTTCAAACAACTCAATCCCTTCATTTATTCCCACGATTTAACTTTCCACACAACAACAAAATTAGTATTTATTAGTATTGGATGTAATAATGAAAATAAAAATATTTTTTCGTTTCGTTACTATTATGATTATTATTATTATTATTATTATTATTATTATTATTATTATTATTATTATTATTATAGAGATCTTGTTATATGGATCGCTAAACCAGTTTGAGAGAGGTTGGGAGTTCTGCGGCGCTTTCAGAACTGTTCTCACAACCCTCAGTCTCTTGAATTATGCAATTACGATTATTATTTTTAAATTAACATTATTAATGTTATTTTCATTACTATTGGAAATAATAATAGTAATAATAATAAGAATAGTAATAATAATTATAATAGCAGAATTATTATAAATATTTTTCGAATTATTATTACTATTATTATTATTAGTTATAGCAAATATTTTTATACTTATTACTATTATCATCTTCATTATTATCATTATTATTATTTTTATTATATTATTATTGTTGTTAATTATATTAATTATTAATTTTTATTTTAATTTAAAATAGACCAGGGTTGTGAGAGACAGTTCTGAAAGCGCCGCAGAACTCCCAACCTCTCTCAAACTGGTTTAGCGATCCATATAACAAGATCTCTCCAATAATAATAAATAATAATAATAATAAATATAATAATAATCATAATAGTACTAAACGAAAAAATTTTTATTTCATTATTATATCCAATACTAATAAATACTAATTTTGTTGTTGTGTGGAAAGTTAAATCGTGGGAATAAATGAAGGGATTGAGTTGTTTGAGCATGGATAGCAAAAAGAGATATGCGAAAGATTAGAGACCCATCAGCCTACAACTGCTATCCTTATCTCAACTATTTTCTACTAGTTATTTTATTATTAATATTATTATTATTAACGGAGGAATAATGAGTTGCAGAAACATCATGGAAAGAGTGAAATGGAGACTGACAAATTGATCACTATTATTAAGGATAAAATTGAACTATCAAGAACGCCGCTATTTAAAGATTTAAATGATGAACTGTGTCCGTCTGTGAGGGTGTTTGGATGAAGTCTGCTTAAAAAGTTTTGCTTCAGATTTATGAAAAGCTTTGATAATTCAATCGTCACACCTAAAATGATGACTAGATAATCAAAAGATCACCAGTAAAGAATTCCTTTCGAAAACCATAATGGTCATCTGAGAAAAAAACTAAATTTTAATTGCTTTCAAATCCCCCTGTTAATGGTAGATTTCGAAAGCTTTGAATAAAAGGCTGAACTTAAAACGGTAGAATGACAGAAAGGTTAAATGAATAGTACAACTTTTGTAGAAGGTTAGCCAGCATTGTTCTCTCAGAAGAAATAGGAGAAAGAAAAGAGGGGGATGCATATTTAGATTTGACAATTTTTCAAAGTGTCAGAAGTTTATATAGAGTAAAACCCAGAAAGAAAATATTTCTACCCAAAAAGAAGTTGATAGTTTCATTTAGATTAGGTTTCTAAGATGTAACACAAATAACGCGAACGATATTTAAAGACTGCATTGATTTCTTAATACTGTTCATATATTTCGAATAACAATCAAAGATAAACCAAGGCTTTTAATTTAAGTTGAAAGGAAAGCAACTGGAATATACCCCTCCATATCAGAAAAAGTCACTAAGGCTTTACGTTTTGAAGACTCCATGAGAAACCTTCCTCCAAGTTTGTAATTATTCAAAGGGAAATAATAGAGAACGAAAGCACCGGAGTGCTGAAAATGTTACCTAACCAAAGAATGGAATTAATCCTGCAGAAACCTTTAAGAGAAAAGGCAAAATACAGAAACAAAAAAGTGATCAGAAAAACCCAGAAGTGAAAAAGAGTTTAACAATGTAATGAAAAGGATTAAAATTTTGAAAATTTCTTCAACATTGGATTCATTTCAAAATTATCATTGATACGAGAATGAAATTTATGAGAATTGGCAGGTCAGCTTACTATTACAAACAAACAAACAAATATATATATATATATATATATATATATATATATATTATATATATATATATATATATATATATATATATATATATATATATATATATATATATATATAATATATATATAGGAAAAGTAAATACAAATTTTATATACATAAATAAAAAATTTGTTGACTTAAGAATTCTTTTGCTTTTGAATCATGATTTTCTTTCAAATATTTTCATTTCGAAGCTTAAAAATTGAATTTCTTTGTGATTTTTTTTCCCAATCGTGTTTCATCCTCTTTGTAAAAGCCTTTTTATAATATTTAGCATTATTATTATTTTATTATTATTATTATTATTATTATTATTATTTTTTGGTGTATTTTATTATTTTTATTAATATTTTTTGAAAGTATTTATTTCCATTTTATTTATTAATTTTTATATTATTATTATTATTATTATTATTATTATTATTATTATTATTATTATTATTATAGTAGCTTCAGTTATAGTAATACTATTTTTCCGTTTGGGTTTTTCTTGAATTTTGTCTTGATGAATTTATTCCAATTGCTGTCAAAAATAATATATATATATATATATATATATATATATATATATATATATATATATATATATATATATATATATATATATATATATAATATATAAAATATATATATATATAATATAATATATAATAATAATAATAATAATAATAATAATAATAATAATAATAAAATTTAAGAGAATATAAATGATACCTCTTGACGATGCAATATTTTCTGTTAATCTCAAAAATGGTTTTTCAACGAGGGTCGAAAGTAGAAAAGCAAAGATGAAGCTGATGAAGAAGACTCCTGTTATTTCGAATAACTAGAAAAAAAAGAAACAAATATTAACTGCAATTTAATGGTTAATTTTAATTTTTTAATTTAATTGTTTATTTAATTTAATAGAAAGGAATATTTATATATAATTTGAATATAATTATTAACTCGAATTTAAATGTTAAGTTGTAATTAATTGTTAGGAAGGATTTAAATATTAACCTGAATTTAAATTTTTATTTCAATTTAAAAATTAACCTGAAATTTATTAAATGTAATTTTGAAATTGATTATTTACTTAAATTTAATTGATTTGAATTTATTTTTTTTATAAAAATTAATTATTTTAAGAGGGGTTAAGACATTTTTTCGGCCTTTTTTGTCGATTATTATAATTTGAACTAAAATTTTTACTATATAAAAAACAGGAAAAAAGTTTGGAATTTCTTCCTTATTGGGCGAGATACGTATTTTGGAATTCTTGTCAAATTTCTCTAACTTTTATAGATTTTGAGATACATTTCCCCCCCCCCCACTCATTTTCGATATAACTTTTTTTTTTCTTGACTGAACTTGACCAAATTTTAGGAACTCTAGAAGAAGGGTATATCTAAATTTCCATCATGAGACATTTTAGATATCTATCCTTAAAAACATGTAAGGTAAAATGCAAAAAAAAAATAAATAAATAAATAAAAAAAAATTTGATAATTTGCAAATTTGTAAATGTCTCACAATGGAACTCTAGATATACTATTCCACTGCATTTTCTGAAAATTTTATCAAGTTCGATCAAGAAACAAAAGTTATATATATTATAATATATATATATATATATATATAATATATATATATATATATATATATATATATATATATATATATATATATATATATATATATATATATATATATATATATATATATATAAATAATAAAAAAAAAATAAAAAAAACATACTTTTACGTGCCAAATTTGAATAAAAAAGTATACCCCACAATTTT
>SEYY01008207.1:17500-30000 GCA_009176605.1 Armadillidium nasatum
AGTAGAGTACATGTAAGATTGAGCATAGCGGTTAAGTCTAGGGTCAGAGAGTTGGACAGAGAAAGGATGAGACTGTGTAGAAAGACGAGTCGCACGAGCCCTTCTAAATGGAGGAGGTATGCGACGAGAGAGTTCAGAAGAGCAGTGTCCATTGTAATAGCGATAGTAGAGAGAGAGTGACGCAACAATTCGACGGGCAGAAAGAGATTGGAGAGAATTAGTGAGAGCAAGAGAATTGATAAGACGAAAAGCTCTAGACTCCACCTTCTCAAGGAGAGCTGTATGTGTGGAACCACCCCAGATGTGTGAAGCATACTCCATACAGGGGCGAACAACACCCCTATACAGAGCAAGCAACTGGGGTGGTGTGAAGAAATATTGAAGGCGCCTCAGAACACCCAACCTCTTAGAAGCTTGTTTAGAGAGAGAGGTAATGTGATCTTTCCAAGAAAGATCACGAGAAAAAGAAACACCGAGAATAATAAGGAGAGATGAAGGTTTGAGTTGCGTGTTTTCGAAGAAGATATCGTAGTTGTGTGGAAGATTGCGTCGCGTAGAGAGATGGAGGAATTGAGTTTTTGAGGCATTGAAAACGACCATGTTTTCTTTGCCCCAATTGGAAATGAGAGATAGATCAGAGGTTAGTTGCTCCAAGGCTACCCTCCTTGCCTCTATTAACTGTTGCTGGGAGGGGTCGTCTTTCAAAATGAAAAGAGTAATGAAGGGTGGAGTCATCAGCATAGGAGTGGATAGGAGATGAAGTAATAGAGAGAAGGTCATTAATGAAAAGCAGAAAAAGTGTTGGGGATAGGACAGATCCTTGAGGAACACCACTATTAATAGAGCACTATTATTATTATTATATATATATATTAATATATATATATATTATATATATATATATATATATATATATATATATATATATATATATATATATATATATATATATATATATATATATATATATATATATATATATATATAGTTTGTGTGTGTGTGTGTGCGCTTATAACTGTCATAACTCAAAACTATAAGAAACTGAAAAAATATTAATAGCTATTGAGTAAAAAAAAAAATAATAATAAAAATAAAAAAATTAAAAAAAAATTAAAAAAGAAGACTTCATATTCTTAAAAATTGAAAAATAAAAATATTACCAAAAATATCAAAATAATTACTAAGAAATAAAAGTCGAGAACGAAAATTTATATTTACAGAAAGAAAATGTAATTAAAAATATTTTTCAATTTTTTTTTCTAAAAATATATTTCTATTTTTAATTTTTATAATTACAATATTTCACATTATTTTTTTTCTAATTATGAATGTATTGCAATAAAAATAAGTAAATAAATATATATATATATATATATATATATATATATATATATATATATATATATATATATATATATATATATATATATATATATATATATATATATATATATATATATATATATATATATATATATATATATATATATATATATATATATATAGAAACACTTTTATATTCTTTTATTTTCCCCTCTTTTTATATATATATATATATATATAATATATATAATATATATATATATATATATATATATATATATATATATATATATATATATATATATATATATATATATATATATATATATATATATAGAAAAATAATAGAAAAAATACAGAAAAATAACATACGTAATAATAAATAGTTTTCAATAACTTTACCTATTAAGATATTATTGTCGATATTTCAGACAAATTAACTAACAAGACCTTTAATAAAATAGAAATTGTAACTCGTTATTCCCTCGATGACAATTTTATGGTGTCGACAAAGTAAAAACGAGAACAGTCATTCAAACACATTAAATGATGCACTCATAAACAAACACACATGCATCTAAATTATATACATTCGTTCATAATGGTAAAATATATATATGAACTTTTGATATATATATATATATATATATATATATATATATATATATATATATATATATATATATATATATATATATATATATATATATATATATATATATATATATATATATATATATATATATATATATATATATATATCTTCTTGTGGGCAAAGGCCTACTAAAATTTATACCAAAATTAATGAGAAAATCGGAAACCTTGTCAAATTAAGGTCGACATATTCCGATACACTGAGTTTGAAAGTGTGTAAGTCATAGGAAGTCGGGAAAATAGAAGAAGGGAGTGTGTTCCAGACTTTACCAGTAAAGTGCATGTAAGATTGAACATCAGAGATCAGAGTCTGGGATCAGAGAGTTGGACAGAGAAAGGATGAGACTGTGTAGAAAGACGTGTCACACGAGCCCTTCTCAATGGAGGAGGTATGCGACGAAAGAGTTCAGAAGAGCAGTGTCCATTGTAATAGCGATAGTATAGAGAAAGTGACGCAACAATTCGACGGGGAGAAAGAGACTGGAGAAAATTAGTGAGAGCAGGAGAGTTTATAAAACAAAAGCCCTAGACTCCACCTTTTCAAGGAGAGCTGTATGAGTAGAACCACCCCAGATGCGTGAGGCGTACTCCATATAGGGGCGAACAACGCCCCTATAAATAGCAAGCAACCTGGGTGGAGTGAAGAAATTCTGAGGGCACCTCAGGACACCTAACTTCTTAGAAGCTTTAAAATGAGAATTAATGTGATCCTTCTAAGAAAGAGCACGAGAAAAAGAAACAAAAAACACCAAGAATATTAAGGAGAGATGAAGATTTGAGTTGTGGGTTTTCGAAAAAGATATCATAGTTGTGTGGAATGTTGTCGAATGGAGAGATGGATGAATTTAGTTTTGGTGTCATTGAAAACGAAAATGCTTTCTCTGGCCCTATTAGAATTACATGAGAGATCAGAGGTCAATTTCTCCAAGGCTACTTTCCTTGCGTCTATTAACTGTTGTTAATTTGAAAAGAGTAATGATGAGTGGAATCATCGGGATAGGAGTGGATAGCTGATGAAGTAAGAGAGTAAAGATCATTATAAAAAAAAGAAAAAGTTTTGAGGGTAAGATAGATCCTTGAGGAACACTACTGTTAATAAGCCTAAATCATGAACGGTGGCCGTCTGTATATATATATATATATATATATATATATATATATATATATATATATATATATATATATATATATATATATATATATATATATATATATATATATATATATATATATATATATATATATATATATATATATATATATATATATATATATATATATATATATATATATATATATATATATATATATATATATATATATATATATATATATATATATATATATATATATATATATATATATATATATATATATATATATATATATATATATATATATATATATATATATATATATATATATATATATATATATATATATATATATATATATATATATATATATATTATCTTATACTTATCAGCCTGAGTGATTATTACTTCTTCATCGTGAATTAAATTATTAACAAAAAGAGGATCCTTCCACCAATTGTCTCTGCAATGCTCTGAAAACTCATCGAGAGCAGAAGATCTCGGGCCAAATCCTAAGAATCTTAGAATAGTGGACGAGAACGTCGCCACAACAAAAATACTTGGAAGTAATATATGTTATATATATATATATATATATATATATATATATATATATATATATATATATATATATATATATATATATATATATATATATATATATATATATATATATATATATATATATATATATATATATATATATATATATATATATATATATATATATATATATAATTTTTTTTTTTTTTAATTCTGACTTCGTTATTTAAAAGATTTTTTATTTTAAATTTTTTTTATTAAGAAATTTAGTTAAAGTTTTAGAAGATTATTTTTATTCTTCAACTTTTTTAATTGTTTTAAAATATTCAAATTTTTCAATTCTTTTAATTATTTAACTTATTACTATTATTATTATTATTATTATTATTATTATTATTATTATTATTATTATTATTATTATTATTATTATTATTATTATTATTATTACCATTATATATTAATAAATTAAATATAATTAAAAATTAAATCTATAAATTAAACAGTAAAATCGGTTTTTAAACTCAAAATCAAAAACAATTTATAACTATAATAATTTGATATATTTAAATCATTTTAATATTTTTAATATTGAAAAAATCATTCTTTATAATAAATATCAGTTTTTTTAAAATTTAAATTAAAATTATATTTTAATATAAAGTTAATATAATAAAAGGATACTAAAATTTACCTTACAAGGATACAAAAATTTAACTTAAAAGGATACAAAAATTTACCTTAAAAGGATACTAAAATTGACCTTAAAAGGATACTAAAATTTACCTTAAAAGGATACAAAAATTTACCTTAAAAGGATACTAAAATTTACCTTACAACCCTCCTGAAGAAGGACACTGCGAATCCTCTGAGGAAATATTTTGCTGAAAGATTTTTTCCTTCGAAGGATGACCGGAAATAAACGATAGGAAAGAAGGATTCCAGAAAGGACGAAAAAAGTGTCCACTGATTGGTAACCGTCAGTAATTAATTGACCGATATAAGGATCTTGATACTAATATATATATATATATATATATATATATATATATATATATATATATATATATATATATATATATATATATATATATATATATATATATATATATATATATATATATATATATATATATATATATATAGTTTGTGTGTGCGTGTGTGTTCTGTTGGTGTGCTATTAGGAATAGTTAATTACTTTTTTATATTTTTTCATTTATTTCCTTTGTTTATTTGATATTTTTATTTATTTGAGGTCGATTGTGAGAGTTTCAGGAAAAGACTTTAATTAAATGTCTAAATGAAGGATTTCAATCAAACACAAAAATATTGAAAGGATTCAATTCCCTCCCCCTCCCCCTCCCCAACCAACCACCCAACAAACAACAAATAAAAAATAAAAAATAAATAAATAAATTCTCAAATTACTGTTGGTCTACAGTGAAAGTCCCTGTCATAACCCATTGCAATGATGTACGATATAAAGTGATATATTCACCGTATGGTTAAGTTTAATATTATTGCAAGATAATAGAGTACGGTATGTAAAATGGAAAGTTGAATAAATGAAGAATCATTCATTTTCATTGTTTAAAGATAAATTATACAAATAAGTATAATATTTCTACAAACAAACACGTAATATGTTTGTTTTTTTTTTTTTTTTTTTTTTTTTTTTTTTTTTTTTTTTTTTTTTTTTTCTTTTGGAAATTTTCTTCAATTTTAATAATAATAATATTCATTTTCAGTTTCTTCTTTTATTTTTAATTAACTTTCTCTTACGTTATACTGACTTAGATGTTATAACATATATATATATATATATATATATATATATATATATATATATATATATATATATATATATATATATATATATATATATATATATATATATATATATATATATATATATATATATATATATATATGACCCGGAGTCCGGCTTGCCCCGGTGCACAGTCTTCTTTTTTCATTAATTTCTGTAACATTCGCGGTCTTTTTTCTAATTTCCCCTTTGTCGAACACCATCTCTCTTCTTCTAAACCTCATCTCTTGTTTCTAACCGAAACTCAGTTGCTTGAGTGTGCTGACAGCAAACCTTATTCTGTTACCTCCTACTGTCTCTATCCTCAATTTTCAGCCAAAGGCGGTTGTTGCGCATATGTGCGCAACGATGTTATTTGCTCTCGTGTCTCTAATTTGGAGTCTCCTGAATTCTCTACTTTATGGCTAAAGCTCTCTTGCAATTCTACTACTAAATTTATTTGTTCTGTTTATTTATCTCCTAATTCTACTGACTATCCAAAATTCTTCGACTATTTAAACTCCAAAATTGAGCACATTCTTTCTTCTTCTCCTTTCTCCGAAATCATCGTTTTAGGTGATTTCAATGTTCACCACCGCCAATGGCTTTCATTTAGTTCTCATGATCCAGCCAGTGAACTCGCCTACAACTTTTTTATCCAGAACAACCTTTAGCAGTTGGTGCAACTCCCTACCCGTATCCCTGATCGTCTTGGTGATGAACCCAACATACTTGATCTTTTCCTTACTTCCTTCTCCTTATACTGTTAAACTCTTTCCTCCTCTGGGTTCATCCGATCACCTTCTTATCTCAGTATCTTGTTCTACCTTTTCAAGTTTTCCGCTAGAACGGCCCCACCATCGGCGAGGAGACGTTTGTGGCACTTCGGTGCTGCTAACTGGTCTGACTTGCGGTTGTACTTCTCTGATTTCCCATGGAATGATTATTGTTTTCGTGGGAGGGGTCCCTCTGAGTGTGCTGAGCGCATAACCGAGGTGATTCTCTCTGGCATGGAGGCGTACATTCCATATTCTTTCCCTTCTACTAAACCTAACATATATATTGTCCTTGGCTTAACTCTATTGTTCTCGCGCTATCCGCCGTAGAGATGCTGCCTTCAGAGATTACCATCGTCTTCAAACTCCTGAAACTCACTCAATTTATATTTCATCCCGGAATCGTACAAAATCTATTCTTCGAGATACCAAAAACTCTTTTCTTCGTCGCAAATGCAATAATCTTTCTGGCTCTTCTTCCTCTCGACCTTTCTGGCATTTTGCAAAAATATGTTAACTCTAACTTTGCTTCTTCCTTTTTCCCTCCTCTAGTCTCTTCTGATGGCACAATTGCCATTTTACCTTCTACTAAAGCTGAATTCTTCGCTAAGACTTTTGAATCTAACTCTACCTTAGACGATTCCGGAGCTATTCCTCCTTCCTTCAACCCCCTCCAACTCATTTATGCTTAACATTGTAATTTCTTCTAAAGATGTCATTTCTGCTCTCTCTGAGCTTAACACTAAGAAGGCGTATGGTTCTGATGGTATTCCTCCTGAGGTTCTCAAAACTTGTGCTTCCGAGCTTGCACCCTGCCTTGGTAAACTATTTCGTCTTTGTCTTTCTTCTTCTACCTTCCCTTCTTGCTAGAAAAGTGCGCTCATTCAACCTGTGGCGAAGAAGGGGGCCCCTTCTCAGCCCTCTCACTATCGTCCTATTTCTTTAAAATCCGTTCTTTCTAAAGTTTTCGAAACTATTCTTAACAGGAAGATTTGGAAACATCTCAATTCTTCCAATCGTATCTGATTGCCAGTATGGCTTTCGTAAAGAACGTTCTACTGGTGATCTGCTTTCCCTACTTTCTGACTCCTCTTGGTCCTCCGCTCTTCGGGGTTTCGGTGAATCTTTCGCTGTGGCGCTAGACATATCGAAAGCTTTCGATAGAATCTGGTACAAAGCTTTGAGTTCCAATCTTCCCTCTTTCGGAATCTATCCTTCTCTGTGACCTTCTCTCTAATTTCCTTTCCGGTAGTTCTATAGCAGCTGTTGTAGACGGCCACCGTTCTTCCTATAAATCTATAAATAGTGGTGTTCCTCAAGGATCTGTCCTTTCTCCAACTGTTTTTCTAATTTTCATCAATGACCTTCCCTCTATTCCTTCGTCTCCTATACACTCCTATGGCGATGACTCCACCCTTCAGTACTCCTTTGAATTTGAAAGACATCCCTCGCAACAGCAGTTGATAGATTCAAGAAGGATGGCCTTGGAGCAACTAACCTCTGGTCTTTCTCGTATTTCAAATTGGGTCAGAGAAAACATGGTCTCTTTTAATGCCTCAAAAACTCAATTCCTCCATCTTTCTACTCGACACAATCTTTCACACAACTATGATATCTTCTTCGAAAACACTCAACTCAAACCTTCATCTGTCCTCAATATTCTCGGTGTTTCTTTTTCTCGTGATCTTTCTTGTAAAGATCACATTATTTCTCTTTCTAAACAAGCATCTAAGAGGTTGGGTGTTCTGAGGCGCCTTCAGTATTTCTTCACTCCACCCCAGTTGCTTGCTCTGTATAGGGGTGTTGTTCGCCCCTGTATGGAGTACGCCTCTCACATCTGGGGTGGTTCCACACATACAGCTATTCTTGAAGAGGTGGAGTCTAGGGCTTTTCTTCTCATCAATTCTCCTACTCTTACTAACTCTCTCCAGTATCTTTCTTACCGTCGAATTGTTGCATCACTTTCTCTATACTATCGCTATTACAACGGACATTGCTCTTCTGAACTCTCACGTCGCATTTTTTTAATGTTGGAACTCTGAGTACCTAAACTTTGAAGGAAAATAAAACATTAATTATTATAATTAGTAAGTGAGTAAAAAGAGACAGTTAGAGCTTTAAATAGAAGTTTAAATGTAAGTGAATTGGTCCGATTAAATCAAATATTAAAATAAAAAAAAATTATCCTGGAAAAAAAAAAAAAAAAGATTTTGTGGTAGACTGCAGAATTCTGTCATTTCAACCCTAAAGGTTTCTACTTTCTTTGGTTCCTTTTTTATTCACCTCTACAGTACTATATAATTTTATAGAACAAGTTCATAAACTGCAATAAACTTTTTTTGTATAAGTTTATATTTATATATATTAGATAGATTATATTTATTTATTTATTTTTAATTAAATGAAATTTGTGATTTGGAAGAGTTGTTCCGTCACTCTCTTATTCGTATAGCTTGTAATAAATAAATAAATTAATAAAATAAAATAAATAAAAAATTAATAATTAATTTAAAAAAAAAAATAATTCTAATGAAATTTTAAAATTAAATAATTTTATATAACTCACCCGCCTTTTACAGTAAATGTATAAAGTTAGAATTCAAAGGAATAATTTAAGTCAATAATTTAAAAAATATCGTTGGACGTTGATTAAAATTTTTCCCCAACACAATAAAGTGTTTAAATTTATATTGATTTTAATTTATTTCTTTTTTAATCTCTCTTATGATATTGTGAACTTGAAAATGTGAAGACAGTGACGTTATTTTTTTTTTTTTAAATTAGTAAAATCATATTTAAAAAGAAAAAAAAATTAAAAATTTTAATAATAAATATAAAATAAAATATATATATATATATATATATATATATATATATATATATATATATATTATATATATATATATATATATATATATATATATATATATATATATATATATATATATATATATATATATATATATATTATATATTACTTATTACTAAAAATAAATTTAAGTTCCCGTTTCATACTGATGGCAAGTTATAATCCATATGAGGTTATTTATAATTATATATATATATATATATATATATATATATATATATATATATATATATATATATATATATATATATATATATATATATTATATATATATATATATATATATATATATAAAACAAAACGGAACAAAATGTCTTACAAGCCACAAATCAAGAAAATTTCAAAATTTGCTTCATATATAAGTAATGCAAAGGTGACTGCTGACCTTACTGATTTTGTGGCTTGCAAGACTTTGCATTTATCATTGTATTTATTTCAAAGGTAAAGATAAACCTCTCTGAGCCAAAAGTTTTGGCACTACAAAAATTTTACAAGAATGCAAAAATGAACATTCCCCAAATTTGATGCTGGTACTTTTAAGATTAAAAATTTTATTAAAAGAAAAAAAAAAAGTCAATGTCCTAAACCGTTGGCACCTCCTTAAGATAAAGTCTTTCTATTTTGCTTTGGGCTCCCCGTACAAAAGCAACACTTTAATAGGAAGTTCGTTGAGAGTTTCAGAATTAGCTAAAGATTTTTTTTTAATGTTTTTTAATATTTAGCTGATATAAGAGGTTCTTAAGGAAATAATTATATATATATATATATATATATATATATATATATATATATATATATATATATATATATATATATATATATATATATATATATATATATATATATATATATATATATATATATATATATATATATATATATATATATATATATATATATATATATATATATATATATATATATATATATATATATATATATATATATATATATATATATATATTCTTTCCCAAAAGAAATGTTCTTCTGATGTAGTTATTGCTCTCGTTTAACTATCCTACTTATACCTCAATATTAAAGCATTTTTAAGTGTTGGAAGCCCGAACATGTCTAACCTATTCCGAAAAAAGGTAGACGCTCTGATCTTTCTACCAAATGTTTGTAACTTTTAAATGTTTTCTTTTTAAGACCTTTGAAACTATTCTCATTTCTTGAATAATCTGATAACCTATTTCCTTCTGTCAGATTATCAGAATGACTTTTTAACACTCTGGATCTACTGGTGACATGCTTTAAAGTCTAACAGGTTTATAATACTCTGTCTTAAAAACTTTAGGGAATCATGTATGGTAGTGGTTGACATATTCATGTCATTGGAAATGCATTTGGCAGGCATTAGATTTCCTAGTGGAGGGAGTTCAACCTTGAGAAATTAAACCCTTTATTAAAAACTCAATTTTTACAAATCTCCATATCCATGACACATTCTTACTTTTCTATCACCTTAGAATTAGATGATCCTCCCTTTTCTCCTGTTGACAATATAAATATTCTTGGTCTTAACATAAGTAAAAGATGTGTTGGAAACCTCGTAACACAGTGGTTGCAAAGGCGACTTCGAAAAAAATCTGGGAGTTCTGTTTTAGATTGCGAGAATATTTTCCTCTTTTCAGTTATTCTAACTATATAAAGGTCTCATTCGCAATTATTGGAGGACTGCTCACATATATGGGTGACTCAGGATTAATACGTCTTTTGGATCTCGTCTAATCAGAGGCAGTAGGTTTTATAAACTCTTCCGTAATTTCCAATTTACTGAAAACCCCTTTCTTCGAGACCGACTGTTGGTACTTTGACTAGACTAGTTTTTATTGGTACTTCAAAAGTAAGTGCTTGAAAGAACTGACTACTTGTGAGCCACCAAATTTGCGAAGCCATCGTTATAAAAAATGGTTCAGTATCTGCACGTGAATTTTGTGAGTGCACTGGCAACTCCAGCCTTATTCGTTATGTTGATTCTTTCTTTCCAGCCGCCTTTGTTTTGCCAAATTCTCATCTATATTTCCACCTTTGTATTTTCTGGCGAATTTAATCTACATACTTGGAATCTTTATAACTATATAGAGAATTATATATATATATATATATATATATATATATATATATATATATATATATATATATATATATATATATATATATATATATATATATATATATATATATATTATAGTAACGTACCTTATGCCATCAAGACATGTAATGGCGTTTTCACGTTTTTTTCTGTATTCGAAAGTAGTTTTAAAACTTTTTGTTATTGAGAAGCACGTTAACTTTTTCAGAATCAATTTTCCAGCTGTATATATATATATATATATATATATATATATATATATATATATATATATATATATATATATATATATATATATATATATATATATATATATATATATATAAGCAGGATGTAGTGCACCGGATGGGCTAAATACTAGGCATATAAACCTTTAAGGCATATCAGTTTGCACTCTGGTGTCAGATGGTTCGCCCTTTCAAGTGGTTTTCATATCTTTGATGCACAGAAGTAGTACGCACTCCTTTATTCACGTACCACAAACATCATTATACATTGCACTCTCTTTTTTTATTAAAAAAATAACAGAAAATAAAAAACATTCGGAATTATTCAAGAAATTTTAATCTTGGAGACACCAAGTTGGGCGACTTCCCAAAAATAGGCCTTCAGTCACTCTATATTATCATCACAAGGGAGGTGACGGCATCCAGTGGTAGAGTTGGTTCCTTCATAAAATTGCCGGCCATTTCTGGTGCACTATCATTTTTTTTTCATGAAAATTTCTGAAACATTCGAGGCCTTTACTCTAATTTCCCCTTTGTTAAATGCTACGTCCCTTTTTCTATACCTCTCCTCTTGTTTTTGACCAAATTCAGATGAATTGGTGCCCCAACAGTAAACACAACTATATTCCATCTTGCTATCTCTGTCCTTAAATTTCGTTAAAAGGTTCTTGTTTTAAGTAAGTATGCACTGACAATGTTTGTTCTTATGTTCCACATTTGGAGTGTTTCAAATTTTCCACCTTGAATCTTTGGCCTTCTTCTAGGTCTACGACTATATAAATTTGTTCTGTTTATTTATCTTTTGACTTTACTGAATATTTGAATTTTTCGATTATCTTGATTCCTATATAGAGAAGATTCTCTCTTCTTCCCATCTCTCTAAAATTACCATTTTAATGATTTCATGTTAACCATAGCTGATTAGTTTCTTTTAGTTCTCAAGACACAGATGGTGACTTGCTTTCCATTTCTCTATCCAAAATAACTTTAAACATAGGGTGTAGCTCCCTACTCGTATCCTTGATCGTCTTGGAGAAAGCTCAGCATTCTTGATCTTTTTTGACTTCTAACCTTTCTCCTTATGCTGTAAATAAAGGGAAGGGTCCAATCTTAAA
>SEYY01008207.1:35000-47500 GCA_009176605.1 Armadillidium nasatum
TATATATATATATATATATATATATATATATATATATATATATATATATATATATATATATATATAATATATGTATATAAATTAAAGGATTGTAGATAAATCATTAGCATATATCTATATAGAGAGAATTTTCCGTGCGCCAAGAATCGAAACCACTGGCAACAGCGTTGTCAGAATTTACCAGTTAAATATATCTAAGATTGAGAATAGCAGTTAAGTCTGTGGTTAGAGAATTGTAGAGAAAAAATAATAAAACTTTGTGGTAAGACGTATCACATAATCCCATCTCAATGGAGGGATTATGCGACAGAGATTCAGAAGAGTAGTGTCCGTTGTAATAGAGATAATAAATGAGAGTGAAGCGACAATTCGACGTGCAGAAAGAGAATACAGAGAATTAGTGAGAGCGAATAAATTGATAATGCAAAAAGCACTAGACTCCACCTATTCGAGGAAAGCTGTAAGAGTGGAACCAGCCAAGATGTGTGATACATACTCCACACAGGAATGTACAACACCTTTATAAGGAGCAAGCGTCTGAGGTGGTGTGAAAAAATTACGAAGGAGCTTCAGAACACCCAACTTCTTAGAAACTTGTTTAGAGAGAGGAGTAATGTGATCTTTCTAAAAAAGATCACCAGAAAAGGAAACACCGATAATATTAAGGACAGGCTAAGGTATGAGTTGTGTTTTGTTTTCATATATATATATATATATATATATATATATATATATATATATATATATATATATATATATATATATATATATATATATATATATATATATATATATATATATATATATATATACACCTACCAGATAAGGAAAATTGCAAACCGTTATCAGAATTTGAAGTGGTTGAAAGTGTGCAAGTCTAAGTAAGAAGAAAAAAACAAAAGGCTGAAATATTCAAACTTTATAAGTAAAGTAAAGTAAAAATTGGAATTGAGGATAAATTTGAGAGTTGAGAAGTAGGTAGAAAAAAGACAAGGGTGAGTGAAACAATGCTGCATGACACCTTTAAGAAGGAAGTACGAAAGTAAAGAGTACATACATAAGGAGTAAGGAAGGAATGTGGAAGAATCCAACAGTGCGACATAAATAGATTTGATAGAATCTGTGTTATTATATAGAGTTTTCGGATCTAAATGCCCTACACTCTATCATTTTCATAAGATCTCTGTAATAAGAACTTTGTCAGACATATGAAATGTACCTCACTCAGGAATGAACTCGCTTCTGACCAACTCAATCAACATGGATTGGGGTAAAAGTGCCTCAAAACAACCATTCTCATTGAAATTGTTTAGTGAAAGAAATAATTAGATCCTTCCAAGAAAACAAACGAAAAAAAGGAAATATCAAGAATAAAAAGGACGGTGGAAAGCTTGAGATCTTTGCTTTCGAGTTTGTTACAATTGTATAGAAGATTATGTCGAGTGGACAAATGAAGAAATTCAATTTTTGATGTATTCAGATTCGTCCAGTTTTCTATAAAAATATCATAGTCAATATCAATATCAGTGGAAGCCATAGGAAAAGAATTTGCTCCATTTTAGAGTTCAGTACTAGTTGAAGAATTTAGATACTCAGTTGAGTTATTAGGTTAACTCACAGAGTAGATGAATTTATTGGTATATTGACTAATGTTTTTAACCATAGGGTAAAAATTTTCGAAGACTCCAAGTAAGTAGAATGAAAAAAAAAGAAAACGTTTCGTGTGCACATATTCTCATCTACTTTGAATGAAATTATGATATAACGTATAATTTCATTCTGAAATTAACAATTGAGTATAATTTGATTTTGGACCTCTCAAACTCCCGGATTACTTTAAACACTTTCAGACGCCGTGTATTGGTTCATGTCAGCCATTAAGTAATCATTTTCGGATTTGAGCTTCCCACTTTTTATGAATTTCTTCGTGGGTCAATGGCCTTTCTACTAGAGCAAATGTTAAAAAATAGGAGTCAACCTTCTCCATTGAGTGAAAGACTCAGCTGGTTTTTCAGAGCATCTTCATCCTGCTTTTCAGCCCAACTCTATGACCCTATATTTAGGAGCTATGCACAATTGATTCTCCCAACAGTCTTTGAATTTAAACATTAAAACTTTGTGTTTTGTGCATCTCTGTTCCTAATCTGATCTCAGTTTAAAAAAAAAAAAAAATGTGGACAAATTAGGTTTGTGACCTTTTTCAACTGAAGGTGATATATATATATATATATATATATATATATATATATATATATATATATATATATATATATATATATATATATATATATATATATATAATATTTTTTTTTTTTTTTTTTTATTTTTATTTTATTAATTATATTAATATATATATAATATATATATATATATATATATATATATATATATATATATATATATATATATATATATATATATATATATATATATATATATATATACACATTTTTTCAGTGACTCTTGAAAATGGATTAAGTTTTTAATAAACCGAAACGTTGAAATGTTGTCACTATGTTTATAATTATTAAAGTTCAATATATATATATATATATATAATATATATATATATATATATATATATATATATATATATATATATATATATATATATATATATATATATATATATATACATTTTTCAGTGACTCTTGAAAATGGATTAAGTTTTTAATAAACCGAAACGTTGAAATGTCACTGTCACTATGTTTATAATTATTAAAGTTCAATGATATATATATATATATATATATATATATATATATATATATATATATATATATATATATATATATATATATATATATATATATATATATATATATATATATATATATATATATATACATACACACAGTGAGAGATAAAAAGATATGAAAATTCTTTGTCACATAATTCAGAAGTAATAATAACAAAAAAAGTTTTTAAAAAAAATTAGTTTCAATTCTTAATATAATTATTAAAAATAAATAAATAAAAGCCTTACTTTTAAGTGCCCAGGAATCAATTTTTTCATTCGCAATAGAAGGCAAAAAGTTATGTACAGCTATTTGACATATTTCATTAGTAGTATAAATGGGCAAATAGAATTGAATTAAATTCCTATATTTTTTCACAATATTAACAATATCACTAGGCGCACCCACCGATCCTTCCACCCTACTACTATCCAACAAATATTCATCCAAAAATGGATAAAAGTCTGGCGGAGAGGCAACGGGAAGAGAACTTATTGTGGAAAGTGTTAAACATGTTAGAAGGAATTTGAACAAAGTCTTCGCTCTTATTTGAATCATGATTGAAACATTTAGTTATTATATATTATTATTATTATTATTATTATTATTATTTTTATTATTATTATTATTATTATTATTATTATTATTATTTTATTATTATTATTATTATTATTATTTAACTAAAATTTTTATGTTTCGAAATATTTTCTAATTCACAATATATATATATATTATATATATATATATATATATATATATATATATATATATATATATATATATATATATATATATATATATATATATATATATCAATACACGATATTAAGGTTAAAACGTTGCACACCAATAAACAGCGACCAACTCTTTACTAATGATGATAAGACAGATAAATTTTCAGCTTCAATTTTTATGTAAATATTTTCTTCTGAGATAAAGGAAGGACGATTTTGATTTTCTTCTTGCATAATAATAATAATAATAATAATAATAATGATAGCAATTATTATAATGGTAATAATGATAATAATAATAATAAAGAAAATTATGATAATAATAATAATAATAATAATATTTAATTATAGCTACGTATTATATATATATATATATATATATATATATATATATATATATATATATATATATATATATATATATATATATATATATATTATATATATATATATATATATATATATATATATATTTTTTTTTTTTTATTTTTTAATATTTATAATAGTAATAATTTATAAATATTATAATTTCTTTTCTATATATATATATATATATATATATATATATATATATATATATATATATATATATATATATATATATATATATATATATATATATATATATATATATATATATATATATATATATATATATATATATATTATATTATATTTTTTATAATTATATTATTAATAATAATAATAATAATTATTCAAAATTAATATAATAAATAATTATTCTTTTATTTGAAGTTTTATATATATATATATATATATATATATATATATATATATATATAATATATATATATATATATATATATATATATATATATATATATATATATATATATATATATATATATATATATATAATGTTGAAGAACAATTATTACACGATATGAGCATGTTAACGCTAGAGGGCGCTGTTGTATTCCTACTAAATCAAACTGACCGTATTAACGTCAAGAAATATAGGGATTAAGCTTTTTCACTTTTATACAGATTTATATACTTTCGGATCGTTCCATATCGGCACTTGTCGATGGAACGACTTCTTTTTCCGTTTCTGTCAGTTGTAGTGTTCCTTAGTGTACTGTTCTATCTCCAACTTTATTTTTAATTTTCATCAACGATCTTCTCAACTCCACTTCTAATTCTGTTCATTTTTATGCCGATAACTCAACTCTCCATCCTTCTACTCATTTCAAATCTGCTCCCTCTTTTGCTTCTAGAACTGCTTCTTATCTTCAACTTTCTGACTACATTCTTACCGATCTGGACGTCATTTCTCGGTGGGTTCATGGCAACCTTGTGAAATTCAACTCTTTAAAAACTCAACTTCTTCACATCTCCCTCTCAAAAACACCTCCCAACATTCTTATCTCCTTCGACGGCTCTCGTCTTACCTGTAAACAATATTAACATTCTTGGTCTAAGCATAAACAATAAACTTTCTTGGAAACCTCCTAATACAATGGTTGCTAAAGCGGCTTCAAAGAAGCTGGGAATACTGTTCAGATTACGAGAATTTTTTTCTTCCGAACAGTTACTCCAATTTTATAAGGGTGTTATTCTCCCTTGTATGGAGTACTGTTCTCGCATTTAGTGTGGCTCCGGTTCCACTCTCTTTTGGATAGAGTTGAGTCTAAGGCTAAGAAATTAAAACACTGTCTTTTCCTTTCAAACTCACTTAACCCTCTGTCTCTGCAACGTGACGTTGCTCGAGGGAATTGATCTCTCGCATTACACCGCCATTGCGTCGCCCTCGTAGCACAAGGGGAGCCATATAATAACACTATCCCACACCTCACATTATATTTTTCAAACTTATTTTAATGAATTTCAATGGAATATTAGGTTTAAATAAGTTTTCCATTTCACTTAACATTTTTGATTGTCAATTACCTAAAATATTGAAAAGACACAGATAATATGATGCAGGAATCTGATTCTTTTCCATTTTATGATGATAAATTATATAATAACACTATCCCACGCCTCAAAATATATTTTTCAAACTTATTTTAATGAATATTAATGGAATAATATGTTTAATTGAGTTTTCCATTTCACTTAATATATTTGATTGTCAATTACCCAAAATATTGAAACGACACAGATAATATGATGCATGAATCTGATTCTTTTCTATATTATGATGTTAAATTATATAATAACACTATCCAACGCCTCAGATTATATTTTCCTAATTTATTTTAATGAATTTCAATGGAATATTTCGTTTAAATGAGTTTTCCATTTCACTTAACATTTTTGATTGTCAATTACCTAAAATATTAGAACGACACAGATAATATGATGCAGGAATCTGATTCTTTTCCATATTATGATGTTAAATTATATAATAACACTTTCCCACGCCTCACATTATATTTTTCAAAGTTATTTTAATGAATTTCAATGGAATATTACGTTTAAATAAGTTTTCCATTTCACTTAACATTTTTGATTGTCAATTACCTAAAATATTGGAACGACACAGATAATATGATGCAGGAATCTGATTCTTTTCCATATTATGATGTTAAATTATATGATAACACTTTCCCACGCCTCACATTATATTTTTCAAAGTTATTTTAATGAATTTCAATGGAATATTACGTTTAAATAAGTTTTCCATTTCACTTAACATTTTTGATTGTCAATTACCTAAAATATTGGAACGACACAGATAATATGATGCAGGAATCTGATTCTTTTCCATATTATGATGTTAAATTATATAATAACACTATCCCACGCCTCACATTATATTTTTCAAACTTATTTTAATGAATTTCAATGGAATATTATGTTTAATTGAGTTTTCTATTTCACTTAATATTTTTGATTGTCAATTACCCAAAATATTGGAACGACACAGATAATATGATGCAGGAATCTGATTCTTTTCCATATTATGATGATAAGTTATATAATAACACTATCCCACGCCTCACAATATATTTTTCAAACTTATTTTAATGAATATTAATGGAATATTATGTTTAATTGAGTTTTCCAGCCACTTTTGTTTTGTGAAACTCTCTGGCATCATCTGTTTTTTCTCCTGCATTTAATCATCCTCTCTTTTAAGTCCTCCTTCTGCGCCCACCCAAGTGATTCGCGGTAGTCAGGATTGGGTGGGTTTCTCTTACTTTTTATTTCTCCCCCACCTTAAAAAAGGCTTGGCCCCTGAGCTGTGGTAATCTGTAAAAAAAAAAAAGTCATTATTCATTTTGTATATATCATATTGTATATGTTATATCATAATCTCTAACAGGTTATGGACGCAGGATGTCCAGTTGACTAACGGTTCATCGTCATTCTTTCAAAGTTATTTGTTTGAATCAATAATTGATCAATTATACAGTGTCGTGAAATTTATCCTAAATATGAGTGTTGCTAGTTTCTCTCGTATTGAAACCTTGTGTAGAGGTAACTACGACACTTGGAAGATGCAAATGGAATCACTGATAATTAAAAATGTTTACTGGATTTATGTGAATGGTGATTTCACTAAGCCGGAAATTACGGAAAGTAACAGTGATTCAGTGAGTAACTGGATTAAGAACGACAATAAAGCTAAGTTGGTTGTAATTTTAAATATAAGTGCATTTGAACTAAAGCAAACTAAAAATTGCGTTGCATCACGTGATGTTTGGCTAAAGCTTCAAAATATTTATCAATCAAAAGGACCTGCTAGGAAGGCTATGTTACTAAAGCAGCTTACATTGCAGCATAATTTCGATGTTTTATGGCTCAAAATCCGTCTTCCTACTACTGCAATTATCTTGTGTTTCTATTATCGCTTCCCTAATGGAACTGATTTTCCAGTTCTTTTTCAATATCTTACTACTTCTCACGAGTCTGTTACTTCTTCTCATCCAAATGCTGAAGTCTTCTATTTAGGGGATTTCAACGTTCACCACACTGAGTGGTTGGGTTCCTCTCATACTGATATAGGTGGGAAGGAGGCCAAATCACTCAGCATTCTTAACGATCTGGAGCAGTTGATTAGGGAACCCACACACATTCCTGATCGTCCTAACTAATTCTTGAACATGCTTGATTCATGCTTCACCACTACTCCTTCTAGATATAAATACAACATTTTCAATCTTACTGGTATCTCTGACTATAATCTTATGGCTCTTAATAATAATGCTTTCTCTCCAACAGCTCCAGCATTCCCTAAGAGCACTTTCTGGCACTTCAATCGGGCTAGTTGGGGATCAATGCGTCGCTTCTTTGCTAACTATCATTGGAGTGAATCTTGCTTTTATCGAGGAACGCTTCGGTCTCTACTGAAAAGGTAGGGGCTATTATCGTCGATGGGATGAGCAGGTTTATTCCATCTTCAACTAAATCTTTTTCTCCTCATAATCCATGGTTTGATGGCAATTGTTCTCTTGTCCTTCGTGAGAGAGACAATGTTTATTGTGAATGGGAAAAACTCTCCTTCTCCTATCACTGTAAATAATTTTCATTCAGCTCGGAATCGTTGCAGGGATGCTCTTCGAAGAGAAAAGCGGGCTTTCACTAAAAGAATGTGTGTTGAGCTCTTAGATTCTCTTACAGTTAAATCTTCCTGGCCTTTTGCCAAAAACATCTCTAACAACTTCTGTAAATCTTCCATTCCTCCTCATATTCGCTCTGATGGTTCTGTTGCTAACATTCCAACTGAAATGGCAAATCTCTTCGGCCTCTTGTTCTCCTCTAATTCAACCCTGGGCGACTACGACAATCCTCCTACTACTTATTCTCTTCTCAGATGTCCCATGCCTTTACCTGTGATTACATTTTATCAGGTGCATTGGCTTATGAAATCTATGAACGTTAGGAAGGCAAGCGGTCCGGATGGCTTTCCTCCCCGAGTTTTAAAGGAGTGTGCCTCTGAGCTAGCTCCATCCCTCGTTCAACTTTTCTCTCTGTGCCTCAATGCTAGTACTTTTCCTCAATAATAGAAGCACGCATTAGTCCAGCTTATTCCGAAAAAAGGTAGCCTCTCTGATCCTGATAATTATCGTCCTATAGCTCTCACTTGTATTCTGTCTAAGATCTTTGAAACCCTTCTCAACTCTCATTTCTTAGATCATCTAGAATTTCATTCTCTTCTCTCATATCATCAGTATGGCTTTCGACGCTCGAGGTCAGCTGGTGACATACTTTCCTATCTCACTGATTTATGGTCTTCTGCACTTAGGGACTTCGGGGAGTCTTGTGTGGTGGCGCTTGACATATCCAAGGCTTTTGACCGGGTACAGCATAAGTCGCTGTTCTCTAAGCTCCTCTCCTTTGGGTTTCCTCTTTCTCTTTCCTTAGTCTTGTCTAGTTTTCTCTTGTATCTTTACATTTCGGCAGTTGTAGATGGAGCGACCTCTTCTTCCTTTCCTGTCAATTGTGGTGTTCCTCAGGGTTCTGTTTTATCTCCAACCTTTTTCTTATTTTTCATTAACGATTTTCCCAACTGCACTTCTAACTCTGCTCACTCTTATGTTGATGACTCAACTCTCCATTCTTCTACTTATTTCAAATCTGCTCCCTCTTTTGCTTCAAGAGTTGCTTCTCGTCTTCAACTTTCCGATTCTATTCTTGGTGATCTGGATGGGATTTCTCGATGGGGTCAAAGCAACCTTGTGAAATTCAACTCTTTAAAAACTCAACTTCTTCACATCTCCCACTCAAAAACACCTCTCAACTTTCCTATCTTCTTCGACGGCTCTCCCGTCTCACCTGTAAATAACATTAACATTCATTCTTGGTTTTAACATAAACAATAAATTGTCTTGGAAACCACATATCACAATGGTTGCTAAAGCGGCCTCTAAGAAGCTGGGAATACTGTTCAGGTTGCTAGAATTTTTCTCTTCTGAGCAGTTACTAAAATTATGTAAGGTTCTTATTCTCCCTTGTATGGGGGTACTGTTCTCACATTTGGGGGGGGCTCCGGTTCCTCCTTTCTTCTGGATAGGATTGAGTCTAAGGCTAAAAGGTTAATTGACTGTCCTTTACTTTCCAACTCCCTTGACTCTCTATCTCTGCGACGTGACGTTGGCACAGGTACTACAATGGCAGGTGTTCGAGAGAATTGGCCTCTCGCATTCCACCACCATTGCGTCACCCTCGTTGCACAAGAGGTGCCCTGCTCTCGCACAAATTTTGTGTGGATGCTGGAAACCCCAGACTTGCCCGTTGTGGTGCCTCCTTCTTTTCAACCACCTCTGTTCTGTGAAACTCCCTACCATCATCTATTTTTCCTCCTGCATTTAATCTTCCTCTCTTCAAGGATTCCGTCTGCGCCAGCCTGAGAGGTGTGCGTTAAATTCGGAACTGGTGGGTTTTATTCATCCTTTCTCTTTTATAAGCCCCTCCTTTAAAAATGCTCTGCCCGTGAGTGATGGTGATCTGTAAAAAAAAAAAAAAAAAAAAAAAAAAAAAGTATGTAAGAAGGTGAAGAAGTGCGTAAGCATTTAAAAAAATTCTTCGATGCCGTAGATAAACTTGGCGAGATGGAAGTAAACGTCAACCCAGATCTTCCTGCGATTATGCTTATTTATTGTATTTCTGCTAGCTATGAAAATTTTCAATGTGAAATTGAGTCACGAGATGAACTACCAAACCCTGAAGCACTTAGAATTAAAATTATCGAAGAAAGCGACGCAAGTAAAGAGAGGAGAGAAATCCCATAGAAAGCCATGTTATCAGCTAAACGAATGAGAGCATGAAATATTATAAAGCGGCAAAATTCACTCACGATAAAAATCGGAAAAATGAATAACTATTTAAGTTCCAGTGCCATTGATGTCAGAAATTTGGTCACAAAACATCGAAATGTTGGAGTAAGGATATACTCAAAGTTACACAGAATCTTCAGAGTTCTGCAAACCATGTAGAAGACGTATCATTATTACTTGGGTTAATCCGGATACGATCAACAATAACAATAGATACAGGTGGTGCATTGATAATGGAGCGCCGTCTCGTGTTAGCAATGGCACAAAAGCTTTTGTGAAAGTTCGCAATACAGAAGAGGCGGAATTGAAATTAACAAACAATAATTTGTCAAAAATCATATCTACCGAAGTCGCATCGTTTGTATCAGATGTTTTCGGCAAGATAAAGAATATTAAGTTAAATAACGCCCTTCATGTACCAGATTTACATACCAACTTATTATCTGTAAGAAAGTTGACTGATAAAGGTTGTGAAATACTTTTTCAAAAGGACAAAGAATTTGTGTATGGTGCCGATGGACGTGTTAAGTTGTTGGCAGATCGAGTGGGTGACCTATATTTTGCTCTAGAATTAAGTGCAACTGTACTACAGTCACACGGGAATTTAACCTTCAATGTGAAGAAAAATGATATTTCGTGGGGAATCTGGCATCGTCGTCTTGGTCATCTTAACTTCAAGGATTTGATGAACGGCATGAAAAGAAGGACATATTAAAGTATCGATTTTAAAAGAGCCTCCGGACAATGTTAGCGAGATACTGGTTGCAAAGAAAAATTAACTAGCTCTCCTTTCCCAAAATTTTCGGATAGAAAAACTGAATTCATGGAACTGATACATATAGATGTATTCGGGCCTATGGGAACTGAATCAAATGGCAGAACTAAATACTTTGTCCTATATATAGACGATAGTTCACGTTGGTGTGGTTAGATTTATAAATTCTAAGAGTGAAATAATCGAAAAAAACTCGTGAAGTGATTGCTGTATTGGAAAATCAGAAAAATAATAGGCAAAATGCCTTCTATCTGACAACGAAACTGAGTATGTTAATGTGAATTTGATAACATTCTTAAGAAAAAGGCATTACCAGACTCCTAACCGTACCTCAAAATCTGGAATGAAAGGGAATTGTTGAAAGGAAAAGTAGAACATTTTTGGATATGGCAAGGCGTCTATTAATAGCCTACCTCTGTTTTTTTTGGGGGGGGGCTGAGGCGTTAAACACTGAAAACTATTTGCGAAATTGCTGTCCTACAAAAAGTTTAGAGAGTAAAACCCCATACGAGATTTGGATCTGAAAGAAGTCAAATATCTATCATCTGAGAATTTTGGATCAAAAGTATATTTCTTTGATATAAAATCTGGCAAAGGTAAACTAGAACCGGGAGGTATAGAAATATTTGTAGGATATCCTGAATATTCAAAAAGCTACAGAATCTGGCTAACGAAGGAAGATGAAGTTGAAATTAGTCGCGATGTTAAGTTTTTGGAAGATATCGAGATCGGAAAGAATGAAACAGTCCTAATTTTGAGAAGTGAACGGAAACGCAAGACGGAACCATTATTATAATAAACACTTTAAGTAAGAAAAAGAAATCGTCGCGGAGGACGAAGAAGAGGAAACAGAAACCACGGAAGTTAAGGATCCCGGAAAACTCAAATAGCTTAGAACTGGGCAACTTGGAAGACCTCGAAAGATATATCATGAAAAAGAAGCTAATACAGCTGAATTCGGCATGACGTGCGAAATCCCTATGAGGCAAGCGTTTTCGAGACCAGACACCGGAAATTGGAACGAATCTATGAAGAATGAGATAAGGTCGATAATAAAGAGCGATACATTGGTGCTAATTGATCGTCCGAAAAGCACACATGTGACATAAGTCGTATGATTCTTCGTAAAAAATTTAAAGCGGATGGAACAGATTGGTTGTACAGGGATTTTCTCAACAACCTGGCATCCATTTTAAAGAAACCGTTGCTCCGATCGCACGTCTCAGTACATTTCGCATGGTTATTTCCTTATCCGCTCGACACTATGTTTTTGGAACAATTAGATCTTGCATCTGATTTCTTTCAGGGCGAACTGGATGAGAACATCTACATTGCAATAGAGTGGATACATTTCAGAGATTTTAAAGCACTTTTGAATGTCTGAGTGCAAGCCTGTGACTACCCCAATCGATTTCCACACTAAATTGAACCAACCTTCTGAAAACGTCAAGGCAAAAGAATCTGAAAACTTACTTTATCGAGAACTTGTTGGAGCTCTAACAAGCCT
>SEYY01008207.1:52500-55000 GCA_009176605.1 Armadillidium nasatum
GAAAAGTTCACGATGAGAAGGATAGACTCTGAAAGAGGAAAGTTTGGAAATCAAAGCTTTGTCCTAGATATTATCAAAGGCATTCAATAAGTTTATCGCGACTGCGAAAAATCCACCGAAATTCCGAGGAGTAGAAGACCAAGAGTCAGAGGAAGGGAAAGAAGATCGGGATTATAAAAACCATACTGGCGATCAGAGATAAGATTAGAACAGGGATGGTGAACCTCTGACCCGCGGGTCACGAAGCACCACCACATTTCAGTGTCCCACTTCGCTTTTAGGCATTTGTACCAAACAAATGTCCAGTTATGCTGATGTGAGAAGAGCTCCAAGGAGGCACCAATACATTTCTTCATAATTTGAAAATCTCAAAAATCTTCATTCATTATTGAACGATAATTTCTGGGAAATGTTTAAGAGTATTCTGTAGGGTTTCCAGAAAGAGCTTCTCATAGAAACACAACTGGACATCATATTATTTAATTAGTACTTGGCAATTTAGTTGGCAACTCCACCTTCGTTTTCTTTGGATGTGTCAGTTACTAATGAAATATTCATACCGCAGTCTATCTACTTGCTCTACTGACATTGTTTGGTTTCTCATATTCGTGTGAAGCGTTGTTTTCACATGTAAATTTTATAAAATTTAATAAAAGGAATCGTCTTGGTGCAGATCTGAGCGCTGAATGTGTAAAACTGAAAACTATAAAATATGAACCTCAG
This sequence comes from Armadillidium nasatum, assembly GCA_009176605.1. Lineage (NCBI taxonomy): Eukaryota > Metazoa > Arthropoda > Malacostraca > Isopoda > Armadillidiidae > Armadillidium > Armadillidium nasatum. The sequence goes on from SEYY01008207.1 coordinate 53,224, forward strand.
ATTATAACACTAGCAAACAAGATGCAACAACAAGTTTCTCATTAACATTAACATGGTATATAAATTTGTGACCTACTCGTGTTTTTTTCTAAATTATGGTATCAAAAATGACTCTATCAATTGAAAAGGTTCGCTATTCCTCGAATAGAAGAAATGAAATGCTCCCAAATCTTCCTTTTAAGGATAGATTCGAAAGCTTTAGAAAGAACGGTGGTTAAAGAAATAGGAAGATAGTTAGAGGGTTAAGAAGGGTCCAACTTTCTCGGCACAGGCTGAATGAGTGAACGTTTCCAGCAAGAAGGGAAGGTCGAAGTAAAAAAGAGAGGTACGAAAAAGTTTACCATTGCAGGGTGCTTGCTACGAAGAACAAGTTTTGAGAAATACAAGAGGGATACCATTAGGACTGTACCCCATCTTAGTGTTAAGCTCAGAGAGCAGAAATGACGTCTTTAGAAGCAATTTACTCTTTTGGGCATAAATGAGTTGGATGGGGTTGATGGAGGAGGAATAGTTCCAGAATAGTCTATAGTCGAATTAGAGTAAAAAGTTTGAGCGAAGAGTTCCCTTTAGAAAAAGGAAAGAATGTGAAGAAAAGGGAGAGATTGTGGGAATTCGTAATAGACTATCCACAAAGAACACCAGCTTTGAAATCAAGAGTATGCTGAAACACCGTTTGTATAAGTAAGGTTCGATAGGGCCAAACCATTTGGTATTTGAGACGAGAGGAATGTTCCAATCTACCCAATACTTTATGTGCCCAGTTGGATAGCTTGCATCGTTTGGGAGGATCCTTTGTCTCATATATATATATATATATATATATATATATATATATATATATATATATATATATATATATATATATATATATATATATTATATATATATATATATATATATATATATATATATATATATGCAAATTTTATATGCAAATTTTTATTTGCATATATGAATCAAAACTAATAATTTAAATAATAACATCAGTTTACTAAGTGCCAGTGTACCAGTAATTAAGACATTCCTTATCGATCTTACAAGCACTGTGGCACTAAGTAACCTCCTTGCATTATGTATATTATGAGATTAGAAGATAAATGAATATATACATACAAGTAAGTATGTATAAATGCAGTATCTTGGTGAATTATTCTTTCTATTGAGAAAAATGTGTATCATCCAAAATTCTCATATAAGTGAATATTTCTTATAAATTTCTCATTAAAGAGACAACAATTATTATGCATCTCCTTCTCTCTCCCGTACTGATATATATATATATATATATATATATATATATAATATATATATATATATATATATATATATATATATATATATATATATATATATATATATATATTATATAATATATATATATATATATATATATATATATATATATATATATATACCAGTTGGCAAAGACCAGAGGATTACAAAAATTTCCACCAGAGTTAGGGAGAAAATCAGAAATCAGGTCAAATTAAAGGCCGACATGTCCCGATATACGAAAATAGATGAAGGGATTGTGTTCCAAACTTTACCAGTAGAGTACATGTAAGATTGATCATAGTGGTTAATGCTAGAGTGAGAGAATTCGACAGAGAAAGAATGAGACTATGTACAAAGGCGTGTTGCACTGGCCTTTCTCAATGGAGGAAGTATGTGACCGGAGAGTTTAGGAGAGCAGTGTTCTTTGAAATAACGATAGTATAGAGAGAGTGACGATACAATTCGATAGACAGAAAGAGACTGGAGAGAATTAGTGAGAGCA
>SEYY01008207.1:60000-62220 GCA_009176605.1 Armadillidium nasatum
TTTCGTCAGGAGAATAGATGCGTGTTTTAATGCAGAGGGTGCTCACTTTGAGCATGTGTTATGATTAAATAAAGTATTATTCATTAATATCAATTTTCTTTTCCAATACCTGTATGGTGCGCGACATCTGGGACACCGTATATATATATATATATATATATATATATATATATATATATATATATATATATATATATATATATATATATATATATATATATATATATATATATATATATATATATATATATATATATATATATATATCAAACGATATATCGATATTTTTAAGTATGAATTAATTGATATTTTTCAATACATTTTGAGCAATTTTTATGACTTCAAAATTTTGTTTTATGAAAAAAAATATTTTAATTTTTGTTAAAAAAAAAAAAAAAAAACTTTCCCATTAAATATTTGAAGCCGTAGAGATATAAATCAATTATTATTAAAATATTTAAAATTGTGAAATCATTTTATGATATGCACAATAACAATTTTGTTTTCAAAATATTTGATTAAAATGATAGAAGACTGACAAAAAAAATGCTCGAACGCCCTCATAATTCATTTGCCGTAACAGACAAGAAACATGTCACTCATCAATAAAATTGACATAAAAATAATTGAAGATAAAAGGATAAAAAACCCCCCCCCCAAAAAAAAAAAAAGTGAAGTCAAAGACTGAAAGAAATTAAAGACGTATAAAAAACGGTTGAAAATGATAAAGGTAGAAACTGTGAAGAAGTTAACAAACACCTTAACAAACAAACAACATATAGTTTATCATATTTACAGTTTTAATGCTAGGGGCTTTAAAAAATTAAATCAATTATTCTTAAGAGTTATATATAATATATATATATATATATATATATATATATATATATATATAATATATATATATATATATATATATATATATATATATATATATATATATATATATATATATATATATATATATATATATATATATATATATATATATTATATATATATATATATATATATATATATATATATATATATATATATATATATCATATATATATATATATATATATATATATATATATATATATATATATATATATATTATATATATATATATGTGGTGTGTGTGTTGTGTGTTGTATGTGCACGTCCGTGCGTGAGAAATAGAATATGTGTTTGCGCAAATCCTGAACAATTTCAAGAAACCTGAGTCTCTTTTGCGAGGTGAATTTCCACAAATGTCTCCAAACGAACGTTCACAAAGGATTTCATTTTCTTTTCAAACTTTTTCTTTGACTCTGAAGGAAAATTATCTTTGATTATTACTTATTAAGTCTTTTTTTCAAAACAAAAAAAAAAAAAAAAAAAAATTTGGAAAGAATTGTCCGGAATAAATTGGAATTTTTCTCCTTTCTAGATAAAGAAAATAATAAGTAAAAAATATATGATATTTTTCTATTATTTTCTTCTCAATTGTTTTTCACTGAAATTAAATTTTTTTTATATATATCTACTCGGGTGGACAAAGGCAATAGCCCTACTAAATTCCACCAGAGTGAGAGATGTCAGAATCGTAGCAGGTTAATGGCCGACATGTCCCGATAAGTGGAAGTTCGGAAAACAGATATGAGAGTGTGTTCCAGACTTTACTAGTAGAGTACATGTAAGATTGAGAATAGCAGTTTAGTTAGGAGTCAGAGAGTTGGACAGAGAAAAAAAAATAGACAGCATTGAAGGACGATAGAAGGGCGTGCCGCACGAGCCCTTCTAAATGGAAGAGTTATGCAACGTGAGAGTTCAAAGCACGTGTCCGTTATAATAGCGATAGAAAAGAGAAAATGACGCAACAATTCAAAGGGCAAAAAGATTACTGAAGAGAATTAGTACGACTTGGAAGAGTTGACAAGACAAAAAGCACCTAGACTACATTGCTTTCAAGGAGAACCGTAAAAGTGGAAAGAAATTCAGACTTCAAGTTTTGAACTTTGGGAAAGGAAAAACATTGCATTTTGAGATCAAAGTTTTGCACAAAATAAGATAATGCCCATCTTAGAAGCTTGTTTAGAAGCAAGAAGTAATGTGATCTTTCAAAGAAATTTACAAGAAAAAGAAACGCTGAAAAAAAAAAAAAAAAATTTCGACAAGAAATTAGAGGATTTCAAAGCAAGTCAATAGAAGCATTTATTCACTCATGCCACAAGGTGGAAAATTTGGAAGACTCCA
>SEYY01008208.1:0-7500 GCA_009176605.1 Armadillidium nasatum
TATATATATATAATATATTATATATACATACATAGACTTAACTAGCAATTTTGTCACCCTGGGCAAAATTGTAAATTGGCGCCTCCCCCCCCCCTCCCTCCCTCATTTTTTTTATCAGGCTTTCTCTTATTTTTTTGTCATCCATGTTAGACGAAAAGACACAAACAAAAAGTTATATATATCATATATATATATATATATATATATATATATATATATATATATATATATATATATATATATATATATATATATATATATATATATATATATATATATATATATATATATATATATATCGCACTGGCATATGAAAGCCTTCGATAGAGTCTGGCACAAAGCTTTGATTCTAAACTTCCCCTTTCGGTATTCTATCCTTCTCTCTGTGATCTCTCACTAATTTCATTTCTGGTCGTTTATAGCAGATGTTGTAGACGCCACCGTTCTTCCTTAAATCTATTAATAGTGGTGTTCCTCAGGGTTCTGTCCTATCCCCAACACTTTTTCTACTTTTCATTAATGACCTTCTCTCTATTAACCATCTCCTATCCACTCAATGTTGATGACCCACCCTTCATTATTCCTTCAGTTTGAAAACGTCCCACCCAGCAGCAGTTGATAGACTCGAGAGGTAGCCTTTGGAGCAACTACCTCTGATCTTTCTCGTATTTCAAATTGGGCAGAGAAACATGGTTGTTTTCAATGCCCTCAAAAATCAATTCTTCATCTTCCACTCGACAAAATCTTCCACACAACTATAATATCTTCTTCGAAAACACACAACTCAAGCCTTCATCTATTCTTAATATTCTTGATGTTTCTTTTTCTCGTTATCTTTCTTGGAAAGATCACATTACCTCTCTTTCTAAACAAGCTTCTAATATGTTGGGTGTTCTGAGGCGCCTTCAGAATTACTTCACGCCACCCCAGTTGCTTGCTATGTATAGGGGTGTTGTTCGCCCCTGTATGGAGTATTCTTCGCACATCTGGGTTGGTTCCACAAATACAGCTCTCCTAGAGAAGGTGGAGTCTAGGGCATTTCGTCTCATCAACTCTTCTGCTCTTACTAACTCTCTTCAATATCTTTCTGCCCGTCGAATTGTTGCGTTACTCTCTCTTTACTATCGCTATTACAACAGACATTGCTCTTCTGAACTCTCTCGTCGCATATCTCCTCCATTGAGAAGAGCTCGTGCGACACGCCTTTCTACACAGTCTCATCCTTTCTCTGTCCAACTCTGCAACCCCAGACTTAACCGCTTTGCTCAGTCTTACATATACTATACTAGTAAAGTCTGGAACACTCCCTTTATCTGTTTCCCCAACTTCCTTTGACTTCTATACTTTCAAAAGCCGTGTATCTGGACACGTCGGCCACCATCGACCAGAATAGATCTTTCCTAACTCCGGTGGAATTTGGTAGGCCTCTGGCCTTTGCCTCCGGAGGAGATATAAAAAAAAACCGGAGGCATGCCAATTTTCACTTGAATTAGAAGATCCTAGGAGTAAATTAAAGGCCAATATGCCCCGATATAAGATGCCGCAGGAGTGCAGGTCAAAGGAAATTTGAAAAGTAGGTAAGAGGAGTGTGTCCAGACTTTACCAGTAGAATATATTGAAGATTAATCATAGCGGTTAAATCTAAGGTTAGAGAGTTGGACAATGAAAGTATAAGACTTTGTAGATAGACATTTCGCACAAGCCCTTTTCAACGGATTTTAGGATGAGAGTGGAGAGCTCATAAGTACAGTGTCCGTTTTAATAGCTGTATTATAGAGAGTGACGGAACAGTTTGACAGTCAGAAAGAGACTGGAGATAGTGAGAGCAAAACTAGACTCCACTTTTTCAAAGAGAATTGTATGAGTGGAAATGCGTAAGTTGTCACCAATACAAGGGCGAAGAACACCTAAAAAGAACAAGCAACTGAAGTGGTATAAAGAAATTCGGAAGGAGCCCTAGAATACCCGACTTTTAAGAATCGTGTTTAGAAAGAAGAAATGTGATCCTTCTAAGAAAGATCACGAGAAAATGAAACTTTGAGAATATTAAAGACTTTCGAAAGTTTGAATTGTGTTTTCGAAGACACTATAGTTTTGTGGTAGTTTCTGTCGAGTAGAAAATTGGAGAAACTGAGTTTTTAAAGCATTAAAAAACCTTCGTTTTCTCTGCTCCAATTTGCAATAAGAGAAAGTTCATAGGTTATCTGCTATAAGACCTTACTCCTAGCGTCAATTAATTTCTGTTGGATGGGATGCCTTTCAAAATGGAAGATGAAATCGCCAACATAGGAGTTGATAGGTGATGAAGTACTAGAGAGAAGATTATTAATAAAGAAGCAAAAAAAGGTGGGCAAAGGACAATTCCATGAGAAACACGACTGTTAATAAACTTAAAAGAGAATGGCGTCCGTCTACAACAGCAAGTATAAAAAGGAAATCAGAGAAAAAGATAGCTTCCGAAAGAGGAAAGTTTAGAATTCAAAACTTCGTGCCAGACTCTTTCGAAGGCTTTGGATGTGTTTAGAGTCACAATAAAAGATTCAAGGAAATGGCGAAGAGTGGAGGGTCAAGAGTTAGAGAGAAGGGAAAAAAGATCCCCAGTAGAGTGTTTCTTACGAAAGCCACACTGACGATCAGAAAAAAGATTAGAAGAATGGAAAAGTTTTCAAATCTTCATGTTAAGGATAGGTTCGAAAACTTTTGAAAGAACAGAGGTTAAAGAAATTGGATTACAGTTAGATGGTTGAGAGGGTTCCCCCTTTTGTTCACGGGCTAAATGAGTGTGCGTTTACAGCAAGAAGGGAAGATCGAAGCAGAAAAAAGAGACAAAATATATATAAGCAAAAGTTTTGAGATTTACAAAAGGCATGTCAGTACACCTTCTTAGTGTGAAGCTCAGAGAGAAAGCAAAAATGAAGTCTTTTGAGGAAATTACAATATTAGACATAAGTGAATTAAACCAAAGATTTAATGTATACCTCCATGTCAGAGAGAAAAAATCCCCTCCAAGGGACTAGGAAGCAATAATTATTCCGCGGGAAATTGAAGAAGAACATCCTCAAATCAAACCAGTTCTCTGCACTGAAATTCCACAAGCGTTTCCTCGCAATAGGTAGAGATCTTTCTTGAGGAAAACTTAAAGAGTTACATGAGGATACAGAAGTAAGATGTTGATTAGAAGTACCTAGAGATGGACAGAGTTTAACAGTATAAAGAGAAAAACTATAAGTTAAGGAAAAATTTAGAATGTTAAGTTCATCTCCAAGGTGATCAGGTATGGGTCGCTCTGGACGGAGCAAACTCCTTCCCTAAATATATATATATATTTATATATATATATATATATATATATATATATATATATATAATATATATATATATATATATATATATATATATATATATATATATATATATATATATATATAATATATATATATATATATATATATATATATATACAGTGGCGGCTCGTCTATATGGGCTCCAGGGCTGCAGCCCCTCCAAATTAAAAATACCAGGCGTAGGATGTTGAATAAATATGAAATTTTTGTCAGAGAAAAGTGATTTAAATTCATTTTTTAACAACTTAATACATAAAAAGTATAAATCAATAAAAAAAATAACAAGTAAATGCATTTTGAAACTGCAAATTTATTGTACGATATTTTTTTTCACACATTGAAATTAAATAAAGAATGGGCTGTAAAATTTCAGTCCCAAATTAGGCCAAATTATTATTCTTAAAAAATAAGACAGATCTGGCAACTTACGAAAAAACAGAATGACAAATTCCAATAGCAGTTATTTTCAAGTTGCTAGTTTGTCTTCCTAATATTTGAATGTTGCTAGTTTTGTCCTAAAAAGACAGATCTTAAAGAATGTAAACAAACTAAAGCAGTTTTACATCGTACCGAGTTGCGGAAGGTTGTGCTTTTTTTTTTTTCTTGTGGAAAAAAAATTACAGGTTTTATTATGTGTTTTTTGTTTCTTGTTCAATATATATATATATATATATATATATATATATATATATATATATTATATATATATATATATATATATATATATATATATATATATATAGAGGCCAGACTGCACTTTAGCATCCTTAAATATTTAAAAAATTACTAAACCTACGTTAAAAAGGATAACATTTCTGGAATCCTTGAAGAAAGTTTATAAAGAAAAATTGGGGAATGAAAAAAAAACATAATAATTTTATTATCTACGTAATTTATATTTTTTAAATAAGTTTTTCGACATCGTACGCCTGGCAGCTTCTCTTTTTCGGAGATTGTGTTAAATAAGAATATCAGCAAGTTGAATAAATAAGGTACGTTTGAAATTATATATATATATATATATATATATATATATATATATATATATATATATATATATATATATATATATATATATATATATATATATATATATATATATATAATATATAATATATAATTTAATATTTAACACACACACATATATATATATATATATATATATATATATATATATATATATATATATATATATATATATATATATATATATATATATATATATATATATATATATATATATATATATATATATATATATATATATATATATATATATATATAGTAGAAATTTTACACACACACACACACACATATATATATATATATATATATATATATATATATATATATATATATATATATATATATATATATATATATATATATATATATATATATATATATATATATATATATATATATATATATACTTGCAGCCCCTCTCTGCCAAGTTTACACGAGCCGCCACTGTATATATATATATATATATATATATATATATATATATATATATATTATATATATATATATATATATATATATATATATATATATATATATATATATATATATATATATATATATATATATATATATAATTGTGAGAGTCTATGTGTTACATCTTTTTTTTTTTATTTAGAATTAATTTACTCTGAAACCTTTATTTATTTATTATTATTTTTCAATAGTCAAGAAGCCATTTTGCCGCCCCTCCTATCTGGCCCCCGGGGCAAGCAGTACCCCCTGCCCCCCCTAGTTACGCTCCTGTGTATATATATTATATATATATATATAATATATATATATATAATATATATATATATATATATATATATATATATATATATATATATATATATTATATATATATATATATATATATATATATTTATGAAAAGTGACAATAAAATAAGCTTAATTACTATTTAATGAACACAAATATTTTAATTAAAATGTTTCATTGAAAATGAAATTATTTTAATAAATATGAATTAATAAATGTGGTAATTACGTAAAACGATTGTCGGAGCCGGGAGTCATCCTATTTTTATTTGCTCCGCCTTCAGCTCTTCCCAATTCATAAGGCTCTGACTTCATCTCTGCAGCCTTATCTGCTTTTAAAGGATGTATTCCATGGTCAAGATCCATTAAAAATCTTGAAGAATTTAATCAGTTAAATTAATTGATTAATTAAATTATATTTTAAAATATATTATATTTATATTTACTTTTGTTTATATAGGTCAGCTGATATTTGTTTACAGCCAAGCATTCCACGAAAAACAAGAATCTTAAAGATTGAAAGGAACAAACCAGATTTTTGTGGAACACCTCCGGAAATTTTAAGATGTTAAACTCATTAATTGCAGCAACTTCAATGTATCATAACTCCAGATTTAATTGTATTGATTAATACGTGGGACACTTCTCTTGAAGAATCTTTAAGATCTTTCAAATACTTCATACCTTTTTATTCTATTTTCTTTCTACGGTTTTACTGATATTGATTATATCATCTGAATAATTAAAGTTAAAATATGTAAAGCAAAAAATTACAGTGCTATAAAAGTCTTATGAGTTCCTATGACGTTGACGGGATTTCAAGCAATTTCAATCAGTGATTGGTTCATTGATTTAAATCTACCAACTTAATTCATGGGACGTAGGAAACTGGATGACGTCACTATCATTTATCTTTATTTGAATTTGGGAAGTACCAACTACGTCATAATTTATGGCAGGCAAAATTGCTAGTCTATGTTATTACTCGTTATATCTATACCTTTAATCAAATTAATTAACCGATCCATTAAATTAAATGATAACATAAATACGTCGGTTTTATAACACCAACAGAACATGCATTGCAGAGAAATTTGTTTTTACGAGACGCTTTCCACCTATATCCCCGACCCATGAGTAGCGATTAAAATATAATCCATAACCAATATATCAATGTAATTTTTAACATTAACTCATAATATTTTTGCCCACTACAGAACAACTAATATATATATATATATATATATATATATATATATATATATATATATATATATATATATATATATATATATATATATATATATATATATATATATATATATATATATATATTAGTGATGGATCGGATGTCATTTTTCCTAATCTGCGGATGCGGATGTCGAATTTTGGAGAAGTGCGGATGCGGATGCGGATGTTGAATTTTGGAGAAGATGCGGATGCGGATGTTGAATTTTAGAAAGTGCGGATGCGGATGCGGATGTTGAATTTTCGAAAAGTGCGGATGCGGATGTTAATTTTGATGAGGATGCCGATGCGGATTTTAATTTTGATGAGGATGCGGATGCGGATGTTAATTTTGATGAATATGCGAATGCGTATGCCATCACTAATATATATATATATATATATATATATATATATATATATATATATATATATATATATATATATATATATATATATATATATATATATATATATATATATATATATATATATATATATATATATATCATTATCACCTATCCCAATTTCGTGGGTTGGTGCCCGCCACAATTCCCTTACAAACATACCTATTCTTACCTTCCAACCCCTTTCACCACCGCCCTCCATCTCTCTCTGTCTCCACAAATCTTCTACCCTCTTCTAAACTCAAATTACTTCCATCAAAATCTCTCTCAATCCATCCATCCATCTCCACTTCGGCCTTCCCTTCCCCATACCCCTATCCACATCGGATCTAAGTACCTTGCCCACCCACCATTCTGTCCTCATTCATTCTACACGTAATTCCAAACCATTTTAGCACACCCTCCTCCTCTCTATCAATTACACCCTTCTTCCATTTATACATCTCCCTTATTCTTTCGTTGTGGATTGTTCATAGCAATTGTTCATAGCAATATTGGTTAAAGAAATTTGAGACGATAGTTAGAGGGTTGAGAGGGGTCCCCCTTTTCGGCACAGGCTGAATGAGCGCACGTTTCCAGTAAGAAGGGAAGGTTGAAGTAGAAAGAAATAGACGAAATAGTTTACCAAGGAAGGGTGCAAGCTCTGAAGCATAAGTTTTGAGAACTACAGGAAGGATACCATTAGGACCGTACGGCTTCCTAGTGTTAAGTTTTGAGGGAGCATGCAGAAAAAGACG
>SEYY01008208.1:10000-22500 GCA_009176605.1 Armadillidium nasatum
ACTTTTAGTCTTGTCATAGGACCATATTGGGCTTTGATTGCATGGGGCCCTATGGTATCCTATTGGTTTTATCATAGGACTTTACTAAAAAAAAATTATGGGTATTGATCTATTTTTTTTTTTTTTTTTAATTGAATGAAATTTGTGATTAATAAGAGTCATTGAGTCACGGTCGTACTCATACACTTGCGAAAAATAAATAAATAAATTAAAATAATAATTAAAATAAAATAAAAATATTCTATTGAAATTTTAAAAATAAATTTTCTATAACTCACCCGCCTTGTATAGTAAATGTCTAAAGCCAGAATTCAAATAATTTGGGAAAATTTTTTATCGTTGAACGTTGATTAATTTTTTCCCCGCAGCTCAATAAAATGTCTAAATTTATATTAATTTTAATTTCTTTTTTTTAAATCTCTCATGATATTTTGAACTTAAAAATATGAAGACAGCGACATTATTTTAAAAGAAAAAATCAATAAAATAAAAAAAAATCACGTAAAAAATCAACTGATTTATATAATTTGATTTTTATTTGCCAACCATGTATATATCCGAGGGTTTCCACAAAAATGAGAAGCTTAAAAAATTCGCTTTATTTCTGAATATCTTGCTGCAGATGAATGTGAATCCAGATTCTTGTGTCATCAAGCTCATCAAAATTTACTTGTCTTGCGCGCACATATATAAACACACACAGAAGAGAGAGAGAATGTGTGTGTGTGTGAGTGCGCGCGCCAGCCAGGCAGCCAGTTCTGAATATCACGTGACCATGCGCCATGTTTTATTTCAGTGAGTGGCAAGGGTTGACGGTGATAGGAAAGGCATTTCGGATTTTTATTTTTTCAAAATGTTTTGTATATGTGATTAATCTAAGTAATAATTTATATACAACGGTAATATTAATGTTCAAGATGCCTTTTTCGATAATCAAATGGAAATATATAACTAGTTTCAGCGTCTTATCTCCTCCTATGTTCACTTGAATCTCTTACTCATCGGTTAGAAATTAGGCTTTTAGACAAGCAACTTGGTGGAAATGGATTTGCAGATCTTCATGGTAGGGAAGAGTTTCTCCTTGTTGTTTTATACATTTATTCCTTTTTTTTTTTTTTTTTTTTTTGTATACATTTATTATATTCTCGTTTCTGCAGCATTTATAAGCACAATAATTGATGCAGTAAATATTATAATAACATGGAATACATTTTTCTTCTGAACTTTGAAATCTTCGCAGATTTTTTTATTTTTTATTTTTATCAGGTAGGTGCAGTAATTGCTTTCACGTGGTTCATATTGAATAACCCAAATAAAACATGGTAGTGTTTCAATATTATTCTTTTTACCTGATAAGAACATAGTTTTTGCAGAAAATAACTTATGAATTAGGTTCGAAGGTCATTCTTTATCATTTTTACAACTTGATCCAGATACTGTATTAAAATTGGCCACAAAATCCAGATTTGCAAAAAGGAAAATTGGTAATACTAGGCAACAGATAAGCATTTTAATTTTTTGTCCTGTGAAGTTCATATTGGGCTGCAAGGCAGTTTCTGTAACCTATTTTTTCTCAAGCAAGTGGGTGGTTAGCCCACTGCACAGATCTCCCCATTTATCCAGACTGGGATGCAACTTTATTTATCTCAGCATACATGGTTGGGTTTTTTTTTTTTTTTTTTTTTTATATCTTACCAAAAATATAAAAAATATATTTAAATGAATTAAACATAAATATGCTTGGAAGTGTATTTTCAACCAATTAAAAATCAAAATCTTTAAAATGTTAATAAAAAATATTCAAATTAAATGGCATTTTTTAAAATGTTACTTAATATTTCTATACAGGAATGAATGATACATCAATATTTAATAAATATTAGTATGTATTAAATTTCCTTAGCACTCAAGGGGTCGGAGGGTGGAACTCCCTGATAAATGCTCTTCTATCATTCATTCTAATATAATTATATTCAAAATTAAAGTTGATATATCAAAATTCATAATTCAATTCTGTAATTAAGAACTGACTGAAGTTGAAATTTTGCTGGGGCTAGGGTAGTGGTTGCCTAAAATTTGTAAAGAGATCAAAAGCACTGAAATTTAGATTGAGAAAATTAGATATAATTTTAGTTGAGATTAATTTTATTATTAGGAAGGAGTAGATTAGACAACATACTCTTAAATTAATGATTATATATATTTTTTCAGAAAATTACAGATTTTGTATAATAGAAGTTTGAAAAAACTACAAAAAATTTGAAAAAATATTTTTGATTCACAATAGTGATTCAACAGGTTTACTTAGGTAAAATGAAAAAGATTAATATCAAGGATGACTCTTACCTTCTGGAAGGTAAACAAGAATGATCTTCCCACACTAGCAATACTGGCAAGAGAGTATATTTCTGCGCACCAGCAAGCTCCACGCCTCAGTGAAAGAAAATTCAAAGTAGGGAAATCAATTCAAAAAGAGAACTATTGTCATAGAATGTAGAAATGCTACTGTTTTTAAAATACAATCTTAGAATAATAACATATTCAATGTCACTGCCCTCTGTTCCTGAACATTTCACTCCCCCCAAATTGATATTATGATGTAAATGTTCAAGAAGATTCTGATAGTGAATAGTGATTTAAGTGAATGAATTGTTTCCTTTTTTTATGTTGCATTCATTTTGCTACACCCAATATGTAACGAAGGGGTACTGGAATTAAAATCTTAATTTTCTTATATTTTGTTTGATTTAAACCACTATTAATAAATATAATTTGCAATTAACCCCAGTTTTCCCTGATTATTAACCAGGGCTGGGGCCCAAGTTAATCCATATTTGTAATCAAAATACTTATTTCATGTTTTTGTGAGAATATTTTTATTTATTTCCACTCATACTAAATTTAACTCATTTAAATATATTTTATGATTTCAGTAGAAGAAAAGGAAAAAATACTTAGCTGGTGCTTAGCATTATCAAAAATTTCATAAGGTGGTTTATGTGACCCTGATGCCTATATATTAAGTGAATTATTAATTCTGGTTTGTGACATTGCATCACATATATACGGTATATATATATATATATATATATATATATATATAATATAAAATATTTTAAATTTGAGGGTATTTAATTTTCATATAAGAATATAGAAAGAATTAATTTTCAAAATTTAGCTTCGAGTTGTAAAATGATTGCGGTTTGTGATTAATGGTTATTCATAAATTTTAAGTTTTCAGTTTTCTAAGAAAGGAAACATGTTAATCTTTTGCATTCTTTCAGTAAAATAGTTTGTCTTTACTATTTTATTACTTTTTTCCTATTTCATTTGCAATAGTACTTTATATTAAATGAAATGATAATTAAAATTTTATAGAATATAACTAAATAGAAAGTGTTTGAAATAATGTATGTATTTCAGTAAACTTCATTATATGGAATTGTGTCTAATATAAAAAGTGAATTATAATATAAATGTTTTTAAAAAAAATATATTATTTTTTCACAGTAGTTAGAGAATCAAAATTGGAAGTTTTGCTGGAATTGAATTTCTTTTAGTATCCTATTATATATATATATATATATATATATATATATATATATATATATATATATATATATATATATATATATATATATATATATATATATATATATATATATCAAAGGATGATAATTTAGTTTTTTTTAATGGTAGAATATTTTTTTATCTGTAGAAACTGTAAACACAAATGAAAATAAATTAAATGCCTAATAAGATTACTATTGTATTTTAGAATAAAATAAAAGTATTAAAATTTTGATATAAAATATAAAGGCCTAGATATATTGAATCCAAAAATTTTATCCTTTTTGAATATATATATATATATATATATATATATATATATATATATATATATATATATATATATATATATATATATATATATATATATATATATACAGTATATTTATTTATTTATGATTCTGGCATCCCTCCTCCTACTTCTTCTTCTCTCAGGTGTCCCATGTCTTTACCCATAATTTCATATGATCAGGTGCACAGGATCCTGAAATCTATGAACATAAGGAAAACAAGTGGCCTGGATGACATTCCTCCTCGTGTTTTGAGAGAATGTGCTTCCTTGCTGGGGTCTGTCCTCTTTCAACTCTACTCTCTATGCCTTAATACTAATACTTTTCCTCAGTGCTGGAATCACGTATATGTTGAATCACTTATGAATTAGTGCAGGGTTTCTCAACTTTTTTTTTTTTGTTGACACTTTTTAAATTACTATAAAAATAAAATAAAATTAAAAAAAATTTCAAAACTTTGTGACTCCCTTTGAACTTGCAACCACTACTTTAAGAAGCTCTGGGTTAATGTGTACAGAGGACAGAACCCTGTGTACACAGATGTTTGTATACCATGCATTTGATTAATTGGCATTACCTTACATTTATGAAGCAAATGCAGAGTACACAAACATTTGTCTGTGGAGGGTTCTGCTGCCCAAATGCCCCTAACCTGTAAGTGATGGGGAGTTTATTCTTTCAGCAAATATCAATATGTCAATATTGATATATTCACATAGCACATCAAAAATGGTGATATATCTATGCAAAAATAATATGCTTTTACAAACCTGAAAACTAGTATTTTATTTCTGACTTTAATATATATACTTTTCATAATTGGAACAAATTTCCTGTTTAAGTTTCTTGATACAAGATTCCAGCTAGCTGTGTTCTGTTATAACTTAAGTGTAATTTATATTTTATCTAGTCAGATAACATATATAATGTATAATGGAAAATTTTACTCTTTTATACACTAGATAAGAATGAGCAAAAATTTTTAATTATTTCAAAATTGCTTATACTATTAGGGTCCTACCTCATACACACTTGTGGGTCATGGGTTATATATATATATATATATATATATATATATATATATATATATATATATATATATATATATATATATATATATATAATTTAAAGTTGGCTATAATTTATTTTATTGTGGTTTGTACATTAATCATGAATCATTATTCCCTTATAAATATTGTGGGAATCAAATATTTCTTCAAGAGCATGTTTAAATTTATTGACTTTATTAAAAATTGGTGTCTTAAAGGGTTTAAAAAAATGTAAACTACAGCTTTACATTGTATATTGTGAATGTTGTGGATTTTTGATCAAGTGTATTATAGGAGGGAGCCTGGTAAATGCTTAATTTAAAAATAAAAAATAATACTACCAGGAAATTTGACAATGAGAGTGAAAAAGCATATTTTAAAAAGTATTTTAATAAATTTAATAATTTTATATTAAGGAACAATTAAATTTTTTTTAAATTCTTTATTCAAATGTGTAAATATATGTAATTTTAATATATAGTATAAAGCAAGGTATATCACTCGCTCTGTACTCCAGATATACACTTATAGATATCAAAGTAGTGGTCATAATTTAGTAAAATTTGCCACAAACAAAGCTTGGTGTGTGAGAATTGTGCTAACATCACAACAAATGTTTAGCATCAAGACATTCCTACAAACATTTTTCCATTTTATGGAAGGTAGCTGCCAACTTATTTGGAATCACAGCTTCATTTGTGGTCCAAATATTCTCTCGGTTGCATAAGATTATGTGGCTTGTTGTGATACACTTTCCCTTTCACCATGCTCCATAGGAAGAAATCCAGAAAGAGTGATGTTAGATGACCTTGGTGACCAAAACTTTCGGAAATGTTCTGATCTTCAAAGAAGGACTCAATTTCATACATGCTGATGCTGAACACGTGGCAGGTTACCCCATCCTGTTTTAAATATAATTAGTTCCTAATCATCCAATGATTTTTGAACTCATTGTAAATGTTCATATGCCCAGTACTTTTATATTTATTAAGACATATCTGAGGCCAAGAGAAAGTGATACACTCTGTAGTATCTTGAACATTGATTTTAAAAACTATAATATGTGAAAACATATACTCTGGACAGACAAGCAAAATTCTGTTAGTTTTAAATTTAGAACTATTAAATTGATGAAGAAATAATCTTTTCTCCAATTTCTGAGGTAATTTGATTTAATCTTAGAGTGTATATTTGGTCCACACTTCTAAACAGTCTTTCACTCTCAGTAGAAAGATGTGGAGCAGAGAAATATTTATAAGCCAATATTTGTAGATAGGGACTGACTGGGGCTGGAATTTTGCCTGGGCTGGGGTTGCCTAAAATTTGTAAAGAGATCAAAAGCACTGAAATTTTGTTAAGAAAATTAGATATAATTTTAATTAATTAATTTTATTATAAGGAAGGAATAGAATAGCCAACATTCACTTAAATTATTGATTATATGCATTTTCTCCGAAAAAATTTCAGAAAATTACAGATTTTTGAATAATAAAAGTTTTAAAAAAGTACAAAAATTTTTGAAATTTTTTTTTTCTGATTCACAATAGTGATTCAATAGGTTTACTTAGGTAAGAGCCTAAATTAAAGATTAAAAAATGTAAGATATAAAATTATCAATATAACCTGTATTTATACATATCTTTGCTATTTTATTGCTGTGTATCAAACTTGTATCATTTAACTACATTATTTCAAAATTATTTTGTTTATGCTTTCAGTCACTATGGCTAAATTTAAGATCAGCTTCAGTAGTATAGGAGTACTTTACCATGTTTCAGGATAGACTTGAAATAGCTAACTGTAACATCTCCAGACAGGAAATTAGAAGAGGATCTTTGGGTATCCCAAGTAAAAAATTTCACCTAAATCCTTATGGGGCCATCTATATAATCAAAACTCAAAGATGAACATTCACTAGCAAAAGAGGAGCGGTCAAAAGAAACTCAAAAGAAAAAAAAAAAACAAGAAAAATCTTAATTTTCTTATATTTTGTTTGATTTAATCCACCACTAAAAAGTATAATTTGCCATTTTAACCCCAGCAGGCAAACCCCGGTTTTCCCTGATTTTTATCCAGGGCTGGGGCCAGGGCCCTAGTCAGTCCATATTTGTAAAATAATTGGCCTAAAAAGGATAATGATTAAAGATCAACCGGTGCCCTTGCCAACCTTGGCTAAAAATCAGGGAAAACTGGGGTTAAAATGGCAAATTATACTTATTAATGGTGGATTTAAAAAATAAGAAAATTAAGATTTTCTTGTTCAATATTTTTTTTTTATTTAATTTATTTTTTTTTTATTTTTTTATTTTTTTTTTAACCACCACTCCTACTCTGCTAATGAATGTTTATCTTTGTGTTTTGATTTTAGATGCCCCCATAAAGATTTGGTTGAAAAATTTTTGCTTTGGGCACCTGGAGGTCCTCTTCTAATTTCCTGTCTGCAGATGTTACGTTTAGCTATTTCGAGCCTATCCTGAAACATTGTAAAGTATTCCTATACTGCTGAAACTAATCTTTAAACCATAGTGACTGAAAACATAAGCAAAACAATAATTTTGAAGCAATTTAGCTAAATGTACAAATTTGATACACAGAAATAACATAGCAATAAAATGTATAAATACAGGTTATATTGATAATTTTATATCTTACATTTTTTAAAACTTTAATGTAGGGTCTTACCTAAGTAAACCTGTTGAATCACTATTGTGAAACAATTAATTTTTTTTTTTTTTAATTTTTGTAGTTTTTTTAAACATTTATTACACAAAATCAATTTTTTTTTGGAGAAAATGCATATAATCTTTAATTTAAGTTAATGTTGACTATTCTACTCCTTCCTTATAATTAAATAAATCTCAATTAAAATTATATCTAATTTTTTTTAACCTATAATTTCAGTGCTTTTGACAAATTTGCAAATTTTAAGCAACCCTGGCTCTTGGAAAATTCCAGCCCCGGTCAGTCTCTACTGACAGTGATTTAGAAAAAAAAAAAAAAAAAAAAAAAAAAAAAAAAAAAAAAAAAAAAAAAAAAAAAAAAAAAAAAAATAATATATATATATAATATATATATATATATATTATATATATATATATATATATATATATATATATATATATATATATATATATATATATATATATATATATATATATATATATATATATATATATATATATATATATATATATATATATATATATATATATATATATATATATATATATATATATATATATATAAGTCCTAATTTTGAAGTTTTTATTTATTTATTTATTTTTTTTCTTTAAGCTTCAGAAATATATTCAATTGATGAATGATGATTAATATCAGATAACACAAGTTATATGAAAATGCAGTTAAAAATTAATAAGACTTTGTGTAAAGAATTCAAATTTGCATAAAAGAAATATTGAAATCCCAAATATTTAGTTAATACAGTTAAAAAAAATTTTAAAAGCCTTCTTTTTCTGATCCAGCATTTTAAATTTTTGAAGACTGAAAACTTTTTAGGATGTAGCTGTAGTGTATATAGGATAGGTACCCTAACTTTTTTTTAGTTGTTGAAGTTGTTTAAGAAAAAATTTGTGAAGCTGAAAATAAACTTTTATCAAATACATAAATTAACTAACCTATATTCAAAACAATTTTTTTCTCCCAAGATGTTTTTTAAAAAATGTTCAGTCTTTAAACTTTCAATTAAGGAAATAAATAAGGATAATTCACAAATAATTTAAACATTAATATTGTGTGATGCATATATGTTTGTTACAATATTCATGATGAAATACATATTTCCAAAAGTAATTTGTATGTTATTCTTTCTATATGGACATAACAACTAAACTTATATACTCTTTCAAATTTATATCTCAAACAATATAAGCAATGTTTTTATTAAATTTTTTTTATTATTTATATATTTTTGTAGAACAGATATTAATCATAACTATTTAACTCTGAGCCACCTCAATATATATATATATATAATATATATATATATATATATATATATATATATATATATATATATATATATATATATATATATATATATATAGGGATGGAGCGATACAAAATTTTTATGATACCGATAAAAATTTACAGGTACCGATACCTGAAATATACCGATACTTTATCTATTCATATACCAAAATTTTACTGATACTGATACTAAGATTTTCAAATTCACCGATACCTGAAAATATACTGATACTTATCGATACCGATACTTCACTCCATCCTATGTATATTATATATATATATATATATATATATATATATATATATATATTATATATATATATATATATATATATATATATATATATATATATATATATATATATATATATATATATATATATATATATATATATATATATATATATATATATATATATATATATATATATATATATATATATATATATATATATATATATATATATATATATATATATATATATATATATATATATATATATATATAAATAAATGGTTTCAATTAATTTATATGAGACAGATAATTTATTTTTTACAAATAGGATACTTTTTTATTCTTTAAGAATATTACAGATCTTCAATGCATTTACAGTGCCATGAAGAGGCATCATGTTAAGAAAGAAATTCTCAATTAATCAAGGACAAGTCAGGCGCATTCATGTTTAGAACTGCCAGGTCAGAATTTATTATTATTATCTGGATAGTTTAAAGTAAAAAGTTAAAATACTTAAATACTCAATTTAATTTTTTAGTACTCATTATTAACTTTTTTCTTTTGTAAGTGAATTAAGTTGCTATTGTTTAAATTCATGAATTTAATTTCTCTTCTAGCTTGCAATGGTAGTTTAAAAGCAAAACTTTCTAAGGAAGGATACCATCTTATCTTGGAAGCTTCTTTACAACACTGAAAAAGAAGGAATGATAGCTTGTGTAAAAATTTATTAAGGTAGGTTTTAACATTTTTATTTTTTTTCATTTGGATTATAAGTAATTTAAAGTATGGTATATTATGCACTGAAATTAAAGAAATGGTTTTATAATGTATTGGTATCTTATTTAGATACCTTTATATCCAAGATTAAAAGATAATACATAACCCATTTATTAATTATAAAATAACAAGTTACCCCTAATAGAAGTGGTTCTCAATACTAAGTAATAGGATTTAATATTCTGAAAGTCACTAGAGATATATTTATCTTATGTAGCTGTTCATGGGGAAAACATACCCAAGGAACGAGCATTAACAAAAATTCTCAGGCGAGTGTAAATGCAAACTTAGAAGTGAGAATATTTAAATTCAGCTAGAGAAAACATTATGAAAAAGAATTCTAGAAAATAGATGGCTGAAAAGGAGGTACTAGACCAGACAAACCTATATTTACCAACCTCTACATAATATTCATATGAATATGTTTGCAATTTGCACCCCTGTAGGATTTTGTGAAGGTATACTTTTCTTCATTCCTTTGACATTATTTATATATTGTAGTACCGTTAATAGAACAGAGATGAAGTGACAGTGTTAATTATCATCAATGATAATTCATTGGTGTTAGAAAATAAAGAACAAATGTTTTGTTTAGTCTTGGACTTTACCTTATCTAAAGAGATAGGTGAAACTGGAGGGCACCTCAGATATGATAATATGAAAAGAATTAGGGATGGAGTGAAGTATCGGTATATTTTCAGGTATCGGGTATCGGTACTGGTGAATTTTTAGGTATCAGTATCGGTGAATTTGAAAGTCTTAGTATCGGTATCAGTAAAAATTTTGGTATATGAATGGATAAATATCGGTATATTTTCAGGTATCGGGTATCGGTACCGGTAAATTTTTAGGTATAAGTATCAGTGAATTTGGAAGTCTTGGTATCGTTATCGGTAAAAATTTTGGTATCGCTCCATCCCTAGAAAAGATTAAAGGTAAATGAGACTTTTACTGTTGGAGTAGCTGTTATTATTATTATTATATATATATATATATAATATATATATATATATATATATATATATATATATATATATATATATATATATATATATATATATATATATAATATATTAGAGATGTACCGATAGTATCGGTATTGGTTAATTTGGCTGATACTTGGCCGATACTTGAATTCGACTACTAAGTGATGTCTTTATATCTTAGAGGATTATATTATGTCATGTTTGAATAATAGCATATTTTATATTTTGTCTTTTCTGCTGATTAATTGAGGTCTCTTCCTTCATTATTTTTATTCTTTATATTGTAGCTAGTTAAGAATCTTCTTGTAAATTGTAATCATGTTAAAACAAAAACGCGAGTAGCTAAACTTTGTTAATACTTACTGGAAAATGGAAATGGAATATTTTTTGAATAAACACAAACATAAAAAAGTTATTAATATTATATTTGCATTTATTATTCCTAAAAGATATTTTAATTTATAAAATATATATACTTGGGCACAACCAAATATGAAATACATGACTAAGTATTGGTTGAACAGGGAATGCAATCCTCAGTTGCCTTGCAGTACACAATTTTTCTATCTTATTACTGTGTATTTCTTATAATAATAAAGTATCGGTATCGGCACCTAAAATGATAAGAGTATCGGTATCGGCCTCTTTACTGGTATCGGTACATCTCTAATATATATATATATATATATATATATATATATATATATATATATATATATATATATATATATATATATATATATATATATATATATTAGCACATTTTATGATTCTGAAATGTGAAATGCAAACTTTAACATTGAAATTTTTTAATTTGTTTTCTTATTTCATAGTTTGGAGAGCATCTCATATTTTTAAAGCAAAGTGTAAGAGTTATATTTAACTGGGTCAAATCTAGGGAGTGTAATATTAAAACTAACAAACTGTTTCATTCTATAAAGGCTAATGTTATAGGCAGGGTTGGCCAAAAAAATTTTTTTTTTAAATTCCCAATGGGTGTTGTTTTTTTTTGTTTTTCATCTAAACAACCCCCCCCCCAAAAAAAAAAGGAAAATATTTAATTGCATATAATTCCCCCCCCCCCCCGCCAAGCTGTACTATAATTTAAAGTTTGATAAACTAAGAGTTATTCCTTGTTACAGCAAACTCTAATTTTCCACAAGAAAATTAGGGCATGAATGGACTGAAATTTCAAATGCTGAAAGCACTAACAAAGTAAAGTACAATGAAATCAGAAAGAAAATTAATACATGCTCAGGAAGAGATGATAGAAATGTGGATTCCTATTTTATCCTGATTATTTAGTAGGCTTTACTGCATACAGGATAAAAGATGTTTCTGAAAATCATATTTAATGATCAAATCCTAAACTTAAACAATGAGAAGCCAGCTAAGTAGTGATCTATCATGGAGAATTGGACTTTGAAAGTCAACAATTCACCAAGGTTTTGTAAATTTTTGCTGTAATTTACTGAGCTTTCTACAGAGTTCTGCCTCAATTGAAAGGGAGTTTTCTACAATTTATTTTGTTTCAACTAAGTTGAGGAATCGACTAAGAATTGAAAAAAAGTATAAATAAAACGTGTGAAAATTTATAGGCAATAAA
>SEYY01008208.1:27500-32500 GCA_009176605.1 Armadillidium nasatum
TAGCCATTCAAACGTTTGTTATTAGAAATTAGCAACTTAGGTATTTCCAGTTCTAACTATTTTTATTCACAAATCTTTACCCATAGTATGCTTAGTCAAAATAAATTACATCATTCCAGAATTTTTAAATAGGTCCAACTTTATGAAATTCATGAAGTTAGTTACTACAGTTGCTCTTCCAGGGTGTACTTGAAATGGTGGCCAGAGCTGGATCTGTAGACAGGGTTCAAATTTGGGTCAAAGTTGGAGTTTGACAATTTGAAAGCGACAAAACCCTCACCAGAGGTATTGACTCTGAGTGATATTTTAGAGTAAAATCAGAGTCTGAAACACTGCTTGTAATAAATATCCTTAGGTAAAATATCCTCAAAATTGTTCACCCTTTATTAAAGAAATATTTTTGTATTTCCTATAAAGTTAATCACATTCTCTCTTAATATCTCTCTTTTTTTCTCAGAGAAAACATCTCATTGCTTCCACTACTCATCCTTTCTCCTTAATGTATATTAAAAACATCTGTCAACGTGATTGCTATGGGGGTTTCTTCTTTTGCTAATAAATTCATTTTTCACATAATCACATATAAAGAATTCTAACTTGTGTGTTGTTTAAACTTCAAGAAATTAATACCTTTTCTATGGAATAATAAAATTTATTTTTGTTTATTTATTTAATATATTATACAATATTTAAAATCATTTGAACATATTTTTTTAATTGCATTTTAAAAAATTTATCATTTATTATAGTAACAAATTCATGAAATCAAACATTTTATATATATATATATATATTATATATATATATATATATATATATATATATATATTATATATATATATATATATATATATATATATATATATAATATATATATATATATATATATATATAGATAGCATATTTTTACCGATACCGATATAAAAATATATATACCGATATATAAAATATATATACTACCGATACCGATATACTTTATCTTATCCAAAAAAATTGCCGATACCGATATGAAAAGGTATATACCGATATATATAAAATATATATTACCGATACCGATACTTCACTCCATCCCTTATATATATATATATATATATATATATATATATATATATATATATATATATATATATATATATATATATATATATATATATATTATATATATATATATGCTTTCACACACTGACATTAGTTTTAACAGTTTATTTTATCAATGTCAATCTTTAATTTTACATTAGTTAAAAAAGCATAGCAATTTTTATTAAAAACTTTTTGTGAATTTTCCAATGGCATTAATATCTTAAAATTTTTGTTTTATAAAATTTTATTAACGAAGCAATGGTGGTAATAGTTTTTCTCATTACCAATGATCAAAGAGGTATATTTATTTTTTTTGTTTTAGCTTTCATTCAGTATCTATTTAAAATAGGCGTATAGCAAGATTCGTAACCTTTTATGAACAAAAATATGGAGCTTTGGGAATTTTACAATGAAATTCCATTGCATGATTCCAAAAATGTAGATCTTGACTTAAAGCCTCTCTCTCTCTCTTTGTTTTTAAGAATTAAAATTATAAAAATTTATTTTGAACTTACGTGTACATCAAATTTTCAGGTAATAATAGATAAATAATTTTATAATTTTTGTAATTTAGGTCTTCTTCTTTCAGGGAAAACTTTTGATTCTATTTCTTCATTTCTTGGCCATAACATTGATGACAACAAGTAGGCTAAAATCTCAAAATGTAATTTGGAGGCTGACACTTCATTATTATTATTATTATTTAAATAAAAAGATGGATTAGGAAGGTTTCTTAATTTTTGAATTACTTAATAAAAGCAATTTACATACTATAGAAACCTAGTAAAGTTTTATAAGGTTGTATGTAAAAATGTAGAATTCATGGCATTATAATGCATTACCATCCCTATTTCTCTTCAGCTAATATGTTACTAGAGCAATACTGAATATTTTATTATTATTATTATATATTTACATAGATTTTATTTATTAATTTTATTATAAATAATTATTATTATTATTATTATATTATTATGTCTTCCAATTGCTAAAAGTTGATAAATTATTTTTGCTCTTTATGTGAATTCCAATTTTTATGATTTTAGTTTCATGAATGTATTACTAATATATATATATATATATATATATATATATATATATATATATATATATATATATATATATATATATATATATATATATATATATATATATATATATATATATATATATATATATATATATATATATATATATATATATATATCCTTGGGTAGCTGTACAAGTCCAATTACTTATATATATAAGTAATTGGACTTGTACAGTCACCCAAAGAAATTTGATTACATAAGAGTTAACAGTCACTTCAGAATCGTTCAAATATTGTCTAAATTGATTCATGTTTCCCAAAAGAACAAACTCCAACAGATTTATAGTAATGGATTTTTTAATTAGACAACATTGGATGAGTGATTCTGATTGGATTAAATTTCTTTTCCAACAATATACCATACTGTCTTGCAGCTGCAGTGTAATTAAATATCTTTAGTTAGCAGCAATACATAAGTGCAGAGTACAGTATCAATTTTTTTTTTTTTTTTGTGAACCATTGTCATTGTTACCTATTAATTGCTACTTTTGATGTATTTATTCCTTTAAATAAAGAAGAAACTAGGATTTAAAGCGTATAACATCTCCCTGTATAATTAAATTATAATCTGTTAAGGAATGTGAAAATGCCAGTATTTAAAATTCATGACATAAGGAGGAAAAAATATTTGCTTTCCCCCACTGCAAAATATCTGATGAAATAACTTTAAATGTACTTCAAATTTCTTGTTTATGACTTTAATGGTCTGGTCTAATATTCTGAAATTCTGGGAGTTACAGGGTAATAACCAATTAATGTTTTGTTAACTTATGTTTAGGGACTGACTGGGGCCGGGTTTGCATAAAATTTGCAAAGAGGTCAATAGCACTGAAATTTTAGGTTAAGAAAATTAGATTTAATTATAAGGAAAGAGTAGAATTGTCAGCATTCACTTAAATTATTGATTATATGCATTTTTCAGAAAATTACAGATTTTGTATAATAAAAGTTTGAAAAAAAAAAAAAAAATTTTTTTTTTCTGATTCACAATAGTTATTCAACAGGTTTATTTAGGTAAGACCGTAAATTAAAGTTTTTAAAAAAAGTAGGATATAAAATTATCAATATAACCTGTATTTATACATGTGTTATTTTATTGCTGTGTATCAAATTTGTATCATTTAGCTACATTATTTTAAAATTATTTTGTTTATACTTTGTCACTATGGCTAAAAGATCAGCTTCAGCACTATGGGAGTACTGTACAATGTTTCAGGATAGGCTCGAAATAGCTAAATGTGACATCTGCAGCCAGGAAATTAGAAGAGGACCTTTGGGTACCCAAAATAAAAAATTTTCAACCAAATCTTTATGGGGCATCTAAAATCAAAACACAAAGATGAACTTTCACTAACAGAAAAGGAGTGGTCAAAAGAAAAAGAAAATATTGAAAAAAAAAAAAAAAAACAAGAAAAAAATCTTAATTTTCTTATATTTGATTTAATCCACCATTAAAAGTATAATTTGCAATTATACTTTTTGGGACTGGGACCATGGTCAGTCCATACTTGTATTGTATAGTGAAAATCAAAGTAGTGGAGTGGAAATTTGTACTGTGTATTGTTTTGAAACAACAGTGAGTGTGCTCACTTGTGTCTAGCTTCCTTTTGAATTTTTCTGTGTTAGTAACTGTCAATCTGTCACTGGGTAACTTCTTTTCATGTCAGTGGTGGTGTTACTTATGGGTTTGTTTAATCTCTCAATCTTATTATTCATACTTTTCATTAAATGTCTGTAGTTGCTATATCATCCCTATATTCTTATGCAAATGACTCCACTCTCCATTCTTCTAATCTGAGAGTTGCACCTATTTTGTACCTAGTGTTATGTCACAACATTAATTTTTTTATTCCATAATGGACAAATTATATAAGGTTTTGCAGTGGGATTGCTTTAACCTTGTGAAATTCAATTGTTTTGACAGCTCAGTTGTCTCCATTGTGTACAGTATAGACAACTTTGGTCTCATTAAATACATTATCTTGAAAGTAGGGATGTACCAATAGTATCGGTATCGGCAGTATCGGCCATTTTTTGGGGTATCGGTATTGGTTAATATGGCCAATACTTGGCCGATACTCCTTACTTTTTGGGTGAAGAATTATGAGAAACTTTTAGATTAAAAAATAAATCTAGTTTCGATATATAAAAGTTCTAATAAGGAATTCCTTAAGCTAGCCCATAATTCGTCTTCCTAATATATATATATATATATATATATATATATATATATATATATATATATATATATATATATATATATATATATATATATATATATATATATATATATATATATATATATATATATATATATTAGGAGAAGAGTTCCTGCATATGGAGTTCGCCATCCAGCTATGGATGCCAAGCATCCCATCAGGGATGGGAGTCAGGAAAAAGTAACTGACTCCCTCCCATCGTAACTCGTAGTTAATAATTGTTATTAAATTATTAATTAATTAAACATTTTTGATTATCCAATTTTCTTACTTCATTATTATTATTATTTATATTATTATTATTATTGTTATTATTATTATTATTATTATAATTATTAAATTATATGTCTTTGCAAAACAATTCCAAACTAAATTTCCAATATACGCTATTCGGACACGTGTAAAAAGGTAGCATATATATATATATATATATATATATATATATATATATATATATATATATATATATATATATATATATATATATATATATATATATATATATATATATATATATATATAATATATAAAAAAAATTTTATAAAAATTTTTTAAAATAATAAAAAGTCTTAAAAACTAAAAAGTTGGTGCAAACTAGGTGAGTAGGGAAG
>SEYY01008208.1:37500-55110 GCA_009176605.1 Armadillidium nasatum
AATCAAGGAGCTACATTACTGCTAAGTTATTGGGGAAAACGAGCAGAAGGAATTTTTATGAATTGTAAATTTTTTTCATGTTTATAATTGTAAGTGAAAATGAAGAACTTAGTAAGAACCATTCTTTTATGTTATAACCAACTAATAATTTCATAATTGTGTGTGAAAGAAGAACTGTAGCTGGAGGGATCCAAAGCTGAAATTTGGTAATTTTAATTAAAATGATAAGAGCAAGAGCCAAGTAATTTTAAAATGACGGGATGAAGATCTGGCAACAGAAGGAATTTTTTTTTTTTTTTTTTTTTTTTTTCCATTTTTGTTACCAGCTCCACAACCCTGTTAGGAAAAGCAGTTAAAAGGAGATTTTCTTAATTTTAGGTTATGTAATAATGGTGGTAATTTTATATTCATATTAATGAATACTAATAAATTTTACTATGAAATTAATAAGTAGAGTATAATTTTAGGATTTTTTCATAACGGTAAACACAGACATATTTAGTAATTGTTCATTTGTTACAAACTGTGTTAACAATTTACATTGTGATTATTTAAAATTTCCAAATTTTTATATTTCCAGTTTGAATTTATTAATACTTTTTGCTCTTCTTAGTGATATATAAACCACTAACTTTTGGTTCTTTATAATTTTTTTCAGAAAATTTTAAGAAGATGCTCTCTACTTCATACCCCATAATGGCAGCCTTAGCCATCTGATGATTCTCTTGGCAGAGATGAAATGGGGTGAAATCGTATAAGAGATGAACTTTTGTTGGACCTTTCAGTAGATAGCAGTCATATAGCAAAGGATGAAGCTCTTATTGATTGCTGATACCATTTGTAGCCTTAGGTTAAATAATTTTATTATATATATATATATATATATATATATATATATATATATATATATATATATATATATATATATATATATATATATATATATATATATATATATATATATATATATATATATATATAAATAGGTGTGCTCCAAATATTGAGTCCTGTTATGTGTGGATTCTGAAAAAAAATCAATTCTGTCTAGGCATCAAGCTTAATGCATGATAGTAGCCATTTGTTATTCAGGGTTATGAAAAGGTTTTTTTTTTTTTTTTTTTAAACATTTAGTGTTGCCCCCCCCCCCTTTTTTTTTTTTTTTTTTTTATTATTATAGTAAATAGGCAAAAAAAAAAAAAAAAAAAGTAAATCATCTCTGCAATTTTGATCAATAAGGTCTAAAACTTTAAGTGAACTTGTTTGGTTAATAAAAATGGAATGATTTTATTTTCAAGTTTTAATATTGGTTGATTTTGAAGATTAGTAGCTTGTGTGAAATATGGTCAATTCTTAACAAGTTATATATAATATATATATATTTATAATATATATATATATATATATATATATATATATATATATATATATATATATGTTTTATATATATATTTTTATAAGTGTTTTGCTCACTCCTATATGGAGTATGACTCACATTCTGGAGTGATTTATAATGTTTAAATTACAGTGGACACTTCTCTTCTGAACTCTTCAACCACACATCTCCTACAATGAGAAGGGTTTATGGAATACACCTTTTCACACACACATTATTATTCAGTCAAACACTTTGACTTTAGACCTAACCTCTGCTCAGTCTTACATACGTACTGAAAAGCTATTTTCTCAACTTACTTTAAATTATACATTCAAACTGTGTATACATCAGAACATGTCAACCTTTTTTTTTGCTATGGTTTCTTGATTCACTCCAACTCTGGTATAGTTTGAAGGACCTATAGCTTTTATCCATCATATATATATATATATATATATATATATATATATATATATATATATATATATATATATATATATATATATATATATATATATATATATATATATATATATATATATATATATATATATATATATATATATATATACTTAGTAACCTTTATAGATAGGAAAAAAATTTCTTTTTTTATTCTTTCAAGCATTGATTTTTGTTTCTTTTCTTAAAAAATCCCATTTTAGTTATTTTTTTTATTTTTTTTTTTATCCTGATCCAAACCTTTATTTAACTCTTGTCCTAACTCTTTAACTACCTTTTTTTTTTATTTTTTAATTCTTCTAATATCAATTATTTAATAAGTATTTAACACTTTGGCCCAAACCTTTAATTTACAAATTTCCCTCTTTTAATGTCCCTTTTTCCTTGTAACTTTCTCTTTGATTTGTTTCCCTATCATTCTATAGCAGTTGTTGTAGACATCTGCTTTTCCACCCGTTTTGTATTTTAAGTTTATCAATAGTGGTGCTCCTGTGGGTTCTGTTCTCCCAACTCTTTTTTTTTTTTTTTTTTTTTTTTTTTTTTCTACTTTTAATTAATTATGTGTGTGTGTCACTTTATCAATTATTCACTTATATGTGAATTGACTCCAACCTTTAGTGGTTCTTTCGTCTTTTTCTTATCACTAATGAAATGAGAGAAAACATATAGTGGTTATTTTTGTCTCAGAATATCAGTTCCTTCATCTATCTACCTAATGTAATCTTGATACAACTATAAAAGCTACTTGAAAACTCCTGCCCTTAATATTTTTTGTATTTATTTCTTTCTCATGATCTTTCTTGATGGATCACATCATTTCTCTCAATAAATATATCTTAAGAGGTAGGTGTTCTGTTGCATTTTCAAAATTTATTCACATATCCCATTTGCTTGCTATCTATGTATTGGGACATCGATCATCCATATATAATCATACAAAACATACCAATGTTCATGGTTGGAAAAAAAAAAAAAAAAATATATTATATATATAATAATAATATATATATATATATATATATATATATATATATATATATATATATATATATATATATATATATATATATATATATATATATATATATATATATATATAACTTAAGTATTTATTCTTAAATATACTTATTTACTTAAAATAATAAGCAGTTTCCTAATTATTAAAAGGTTACTTATTTTTTATTATTTTTTAAATTGATATTTCTTTAAAATTTTAAGTTCTAAAGGTTTTGTTCCTATTTATAAAATCTCCAAAATTTCTTGTAAGATAATTTTAGTTTTAATGATAGTTATTTCTAAATACCAACTCAAGAAATCATATATGCAAATTGATAACCCCAAATGATGACTATATTTTCACTCTTGGTCAAACAAATAGTACACAAAAGTTTGATATTCTTTCATAGTTATTTTCACCTTTTCATATATATATATATATATATATATATATATATATATATATATATATATATATATATATATATATATATATATATATATATATATATATATATATATATATATATATATATATATATATATATATATATATATATATATATATATATCAGCTTCATATCTTTTTGCTGTTTTCTTAGCAATTTATTAAATTATTTAAAGAAATTACTAAATACTAAGTAAGAGCATACTTACATGGGGATATTGTTAAGCTGGGAATTCATTCACTTACAAAGCTTTACTAATGAAAATTTATTTGAGTTATTGGGAGAGTTAAAAGATTAGGATGATTAACTTGATTCTCTTGCAAAGGAACACCAGTTTGAATCCCAGAGTGAACATTTTTCATTTTTTTCGATTTAAAGCAAATATATATATATATATATATATATATATATATATATATATATATATATATATATATATATATATATATATATATATATATATATATATATATATATATATATATATATATATATATATATATATATATATATATATATATATATATATATATATATATATGGGTTAAGAAAGAATGAAAAATCAGCATTACCTGATATATAACTTTTTTCAAATATTATTTTGAGAAATATAACTTTTTTTCAAATATTTTGAGAAATTTAGATTTTATGAACTTTTCATGTAAAAAAAAAAAAAAATGGAAATATGCAAATTGACAATTTTTAATGCTTTTGAAAAAAAAAAAATAATATTAAATAAAATAAAAATAAAAATAAATTAAAACAAAAACAAATTATATATATATATATATATATATATATATATATATATATATATATATATATATATATATATATATATATATATATATATATATATATATATATATATATATATATATATATAAAAAAGTTTTGGAAAAAGGAACCACTGTGTATTACATTTTGGTTATATAACACTGTAATAGTAGTATAGTTGATAATATAAAAAAAAATATGATAAAAAATTATATATGACTACTATTTTATGAGGAGGTTTGTAGGAAACAAACCAAAATTTTTGGAATTTTTGAGTTTGAATATGAAATAAAATTATCACTTGATAGAAACATATTTAACATTTTCTTGATGAATGTTTTCAAGTAAATGTATGGTAATATACAAATAAAAATTTTTTTTACAACATTTATAACAAATTGTATTCAAATTTATAAAAATTATATAGGGTCATTCCAAGTCACTTCAACACGACAAAAACCCTGACCCCTTTCGATTTGTATAAAAAGTGGCACACTAATAGATCTTGTTGAGAAAATATGAATGGCGTTTATTGCAGGTCTCTAGCTCATACGGTTCAGAAGATATGACCTTTGAAACTTTGGTCAAAAATGTCAATTTTCAGAGAGTAGTCCGAGGTCAAAATAAATATCTCGGCTTCTATGGCACTTAGAAGCATCGTGTAAAGACCATTTAAAAGATCTTGAATAGCGGTACAACATTTATTTAGATGACTTTGACCTCGGAGGTCAAATAAAAAATTTGACCTATTGTGACCTTGACCTTGAAAAAAAACCTCCTCTTCGATTTTTTTCAAACTTTGCTGAATTATTGTTATATATGTATATTTAATTTTTTTTAATGAATTATTTTTGGTTTTGGCTTGGTTTAGAAAATATAAGCAATTTAATAAGTACAAATATCACATTTTTCACTTTTTTGCGATTTTTATCTCATTTCAATGTATAGTTTCCAACATTTCCATTTCTCTTTCTCTCATATATATATATATATATATATAATATAATATATATATATATAATAATATATATATAATATATATATATATATATATATATATATTATATATTATATATATATATATATTGTAAGGGGCTGGCTGCTGCCGAGTATATTTTTCTCGTTTCAGATTGCATGGGAATATATATATATATATATATTATATATATATAATATATATATATATATATATATATATATATATATATATATATATATATATATATATATATATATATATATCTTACACTTACAATGTCACATAAAATTATCTATAGTTCACAGTACACAAGATAGCCTCTTTATATTCACAAAATAAAGAAAAAAAAAAGAGTAATGGTTTAAAACAACCAAAGATTTGAAAGTGGAAAGCGTTTTACTGTGAAATTTATCACACTACTGACATATTTCCTTTTCCCAAAGTGAATATTAAATATTAAAATTTTATAATAAAAAAAAAATATATGATATCTCATAAACCATTAAGGTCTCTTGTCTATATTTTCTACCTGATAGGTATAGAGATTATAACTCCAGATTAGCACTAGGCAATAAGGCCCTAGACCGGTACCTGTGAGAATTATAAATAATTACCCCAGTGCCTCACCTTAGTTTAAATGATCTAAAAATATATAATGATTAATAATATAATAATAATAAACAAAGAATATAACCTATCTTGAAAGAGTAATATGCCTTCTTGAAAATAACACCTGTTTGAATAAGAATAACCTTTTTTAATTATTGCCCGAAATGGGAACAATAGCTCATAAGACTTTTCATTAGCACAAGTGCACTCAATAAATAATAATAATAATAAAAATAATTTAACATAGAAGAATAACATTAACGTATCTAAACAAATAAACACGTTAACATCAATCTCCCTTCACGCTCTCCAGTCTAGGACATGGCACATGCACATTAATATTGTGGATCCCAAGCACAGTCAAAATCAAACAGCATAACAGCAAAGCAACAAGCAGGTAAGACTATATTCCTCAGAGAATACCCCATGCAATCTGAAACGAGAAAAATATATTCGGCAGCAGCCAGCCCCTTACAAATATATATATATATATATATATATATATATATATATATATATATATATATATATATATATATATATATAATATATATATGATAGAGAAAAAAAAATGGAAATATTGGAAAATATACATTAAAAAATAAAAAATCGCAAAAAAAAAGTGAAAAATGTTGATATTTGTACTTATTAAATTGCTTATATTTTCTAAACCAAGCCAAAACCAAAATAATTCATTAAAAAAAATTAAAATATACATATATAATAATAATTCAGCAAAGTTTGAAAAAAAATCGAAGAGGAGGTTTTTTTTCAAGGTCAAGGTCACAATAGGTCAAATATTTTTATTTGACCTTCCGAGGTCAAGGTCATCTAAATAAATGTTGTACCGCTATTCAAGATCTTTTAAATGGTCTTTACACGATGCTTCTAAGTGCCAAGAAGCCGAGATATTGTATTTGACCTCGGACTACTCTCTGAAAATTGACATTTTTGACCAAAGTTTCAAAGGTCATATCTTCTGAACCGTATGAGCTAGAGACCTGCAATAAACGCCATTCATATTTTTCTCAACAAGATCTGTTAGTGTGCCATTTTTCATAAAAATCGAAAGGGGTCACGGAAAAAATTGCCAAAATTTTGGTTGAAGTGACTTGGAATGACCCTATATATATATATTATGTATCACCATAATATAAATATCAAAATAAAAGCAAAATCAGTAAAAAAAAAAAAAAGGAAGAAAAAAAATTGGTTCCTTTTTTCCCTGAATGGTGGTTCCTTCTACCCCAGAGCAAGAAAACTAATATTTGAAAAAGAAAATTTTGAGTAACATGAAAACAAAGTTAAGAGCATGTGCCTGACTAGTTAGCAGCACTGAAGTGCCAGAATTATTTTTTTTTTAACATCACCACCACTCACGGGCAAAGCCCTATTCAAGGAGGGGGTGTGTCTCCAGCATAGACAGGGAATTTGTGTTACAAAGAAAAGATGAAAGTTTTAAAGTTTCAAAAACTCTGTTCCTCCATATTTCCACTTGACATAATCTTCTGCACAATAAAGACATCTTGGAAAACACACAACTCAAGTCTTTGTCAGTCTTTAATATTCTTTCTTGTGATCTTTCTCAGAAAGATCACATTACTATATTACTTCTCTTTCTAAACAAGCTTCTGAAGAGATTGTGTGTTTTGAGACGCATTCAAAATTTCTTCATGCCTTTGTAGGAGTACGATTCATATCTGGGATGATTCCTCTCATAAAGCTCTTCTTTAAAAGGTTTAGTCTAGGGCTTTTCATCTTATCAGCCGTGTTGCTCTTACTAACTCTCCAGCCTCTTTCTGCCTATTAACTTTTCCTATTTTCTATATGACTGCTAATACAAAGGACACTGCTCTTCTGAACTCTCCATTTTCATACCTTCACCATTGAGAAGGCCATCTGTGTATTGTCTTTCTACTCAATTTAATCCTTTCAAAGTTCAACTTTCTAAATTTAGCTTACTGCTATGCTCAATCTTAGATGTATTTTAAATGATTAAAATCTTGGACTCACTCTCTTTATCTATTTTCCCAGCTTTAACTTGCACACCTTCAAACTCAATGTATTGGGACATGTTAACCTGTAAATTCGCCTTTCTATAAAATTTCTCTACTGGCGAAAATTGGGAGGCATCTAGTGCTGCCCACCAGAAGATATATAGGAAATATTATATATATATATATATATATATATATATATATATATATATATATATATATATATATATATATATATATATATATATATATATATATATATATATATATATATATATATATATATATATATAGGGATGGAGTGAAGTATGTATATTTTAGTATCAGTATTGGTATCGAATCCTAAGGTATCAGATTGCAAAAATTTGATATGACACTGATACCAGATTTTTTAACTGTGAAGAACAAAAAAAAAGAAATATATATATATATATATATATATATATATATATATATATATATATATATATATATATATATATATATATATATATATATATATATATATATAGGGACTGACTGGGCTGGAATTTGGCTGGGGTTGACTAAAATATGTAAATAGGTCAAAAGAACTGAAATTTTAGTTTAAAAAAAGTAGATATAATTTTAATTGAGATTTATTTAATTATAAGGAAAGAGTAGAATAGCCAACATTCACTTAAATTATTGATTATATGCATTTTCTCTGAAAAAAAAAGTTTCAGAAAATTATAGATTTTGTATAATAAAAGTTTAAAAAAGTACAAAAATTTTCGTAAAAATTATTTTTTTTATCATTCACAATAGTGATTCAACAGATTTATTTAGCTAAGATCCTAAGTTAAAGTTTGAAAAAAATGTAAGATATAAAATTATCAATATAACCTGTATTTATACAGGTTAAAATGCTCTAAAAGATCATGTTTTAAAGCTCATAGGTTTCAGCGCTAATCCTTGAGTTTTATTAAAACTCCCAGGAAGGGTTTTCACCATTTTATGGGACTAGCACCTTCTCCATTTAACCTAAACACTTTCTCAAAGAACTCTCCAGAAGATAATGCTTCTTGGAGCTGTGGTTTTCCATGCTGGTTCTAGAGTTGTTATAAGCAGTAAGCAATAATTATAGGGCTGGGGTGCTAAGCTAACCCTGTCACCCATATATATATATATATATATATATATATATATATATATATATATATATATATATATATATATATATATATATATATATATATATATATATATATATGGTGGAGTCTAGGGCTTTTCATCTCATCAACTCTCCAATCTCTTCCCATTGAATTGTCACTCTCTCTATTACAATGGACACTGCTCTTCTGAACTTTCTCATCCCATACCTTCTCCATTGAGAAGAGCTCGTGTGACACACCTTTCTACAAAGTCTCATCCTTTCTCTGTCCAACTCTCAGACCCTTGAATATACTCTACTGGTAAAGTATGGAACACACTCCCTTTATCTGTTCTCCCAACTTCCTTTGACATGCATATTTTCAAAGCCTTGTATCTGGACATGTCAGTCTCCATTGGCCAAGATGGTTAGTTTTTTTCCAACTCTTGTGAAATTTGGTAGGCCTCCAACCTTTGCCCACCTGAGGATATATATATATATATATATATATATATATATATATATATATATATATATATATATAATATATATATATATATATATATATATATATATATATATATATATATATATATATATATATCCTCTGGTGGACAAAGGCCAGTTATTAAGTCAGAGTTGGGAAATACCAGAAACCTACTCCACCAGAGTTGGAGGGAAGTCAGAATCATTGCCAGTTAATGACTGACATGTCTTGATACACAGCTTTTGAAAGTATGCAAGTCAAAGAAAGTTTGGAAAATAGATAAAGGGAGTGTGTTCCAGATTTTACCAGTTAAATACATGTAAAAGTGGCATCCCTGTTAGGTCTGTTGTTAGAGAGTTGGACAGAGAAAATTGGAGGCTGTGTTGAAAAGCCTGTAACTTGAAATCTTCTCAGTGGAGGAGGTATGTGATGAGAGAGCAGTGTCCATTGTAATGGAGAAAGTATAAAGAGAATGACACAACAATTTGACTGGCCGAAAGAGACTAGAGAGAATTAGTGGGAGGGTAAGTTAAGATGAAAAGCCCTAGAAACCACCTTTTCAAGTTAAGCTGTATGAGTCGACCAACCCAGATGTGTGATGCATACTTCATAAAGGGGCGAACAACACACTATAAAGAGCAAGAAACTTAGAACACCCAACCTCTTGGAAGTTTGTTTAGAAAGAGAAGTGATGTGTTCCTTCTAAGAAAGATCATGAAAAAAGAAACACCAAGAAAATTAAGGAGTGATTAAGGTTTAAGTTGTGTGTTTTTGAAGATGTCATAGTTGTATGAAAGGTTGTGTTGAGAAGAGAGATGGAACTGAATTTTTGAGACCTTGAAAACCACCTTATTTTCTCTGCCCCAGATTGAAATACGAGAAAGGTAAGAGGTCAGCCACTCCAAGGCCACCATTCTTGTGTCAATTAACTCCCATTGGAAGTTGCTTCTTTCAAATTGGAAGGAGTAATGAAGGGTGGAGTTATTAGCATAGGACTGTATATGTGATTAAGTAATTGAGAGAAGGTCTTTAATGAAAACTAGAAAAAGTTGGAGTTAGGACAGATCCTGGAGGAACACCACTATTAATAGATTTAAAGAGTGTGGGAGTCTACAACACCTGCTATAGAACGATGGGAAAGAAAATCAGAGAGGATAAATTCCGAAAGAGGAAGTTTAAAAATAAAAGATTTGTATAACAATCTATCGGATGCTTTCAATATGTCTAGTGTGACACTAAGAGATTTACTGAAATGCAGAAGAGAGGAGGTAAACAAAATCACTAGTAGAACTTTTTTTTTATGAAAGCCATACTGGTGATCAGAGATAAAATTAGAAGATTTGAGATCTTTCTAACTCTTAACAAGAAACTTTAGAAAGAACAGAGGTTGAAGACATGGGACAATAGCTGAAGAGTTGGAGAGGTCCCCCTTTTTTGCCACATGCTGAATGAGAGCACATTTTCAGTGAGAAGGGAAGGTTGAAATAGAAAGACAGAGACAAAATATTTTGCCAAAGCAGGGTGCAAGTTAAAAAGCACAAATTTTGAGAACAACAGGAGAGATACCATCATTACAGAGCAGAAATGGACTTCTTTAGAAAAAATTACAATTTTAGACATAAATGAGTTGGGGGGAGGGTTGAAGGAGGAGATCATCATCATCTAAAGTTGAATTAGTGGGAGAAGTCTGAGTAAAAAGTTCAGTTTTTGAAGAAAGTAAAACGGCATTTGTGCTGAAAGAAAATACTAGTGGAGGGAAAGAAAGAGACAAAGTTTGAGTTGGCATTTTTTTGCAGACTGCCTGAAAGAGAGGAAGTGGAGCCAGAAAAATTATTGCATTTTGTATTGAGAAATGGGTTTTTGGTATTACAAGGAACAAGAACAGATTTTGCACAATTTTGGGATGAAATATAAATTGCCTGATTTTCTGAAGTTTGAAAATGATAGCATGAGAATAAGCAGATTTAAACCAAGGTTTGTAAGGTTTAGTAGAAGGGAAATATTATTGTCTCCATGCCACTGTAAATCACTTGGTAACACTCTTTGCACAAACATAGGGACCCCTCCCATGGAAGTGATAATAATTTCACAGGAAATCAAAGAAGTACTACTGAAAGTCTGACCTGCTTGGGCACCAAAATGTTACAAACATTTTCTCAAAATATGCGGAAGTTTTTCTTGCGGAAGACTTTAAAAGATAGAAGAGGAAACAGAGATAAGAAAGTGATTGGAAGAACCCAAAGGAGAATAAGAGTTTGACACTATAAGGAGAAGGATTAAAAGTTTAAAAAAAGATCTAGAATGTTTGGTTTTGGATGAAGAATTGAAAGACACATACATCAGCAGTATCATGAAAACTAAAAGAAAGTCATTGGCAGCAGTGAACATTGATATCTCTCAATATGATAATTTCTGAGAAAGAAGAAGAATGTTCTCTGTTTTGGAGTTGAGATAGCCAAAGTATTTAGGATAGTAAGTTAGGAGATAAACAGAATTGAATTTGGACATAGAATGGCAAGAAAATTCAGAAGAATAAAGATTAGAGACAGGAGAGTAAACAAAATTGTAGTGCACATATGCATAGCAACCTTCTTTGGCTAAAAATTGAAGATTGAGACAGTAAGAAGGAACAGAAAATGGTTTGCTATCAGAATGCTCAAGCACTTGAGTTTCTGTCAAGAATAATAGGTTAAGTCTAAAAGAAGAGAGACTTTGTTCAACAAAATGGAAATTGTATTGAACATCTCAAATGTTGCAGAAATTAATTAAGAAATTAGACCATGCACTAGGGCAAGTTGGAATCAAAGTTTTGGTGATACCAACTGGGGTCCAAGACACGGAAAATCCTGGCTAAAATTCAGGAAAAACCGGGGTTTGCCTGCTGGGGTTAAAAAGGCTAATTATACTTATTAAAAGGATGGTCCAAATTTAAAATTTTGTTTAATTTTCATCCGATTCTCCTGAAATTTTCAGTGTATATAGCTTTTTTCCTGGTGAAAAAAGACCATTTCTAGCCTTTTCCAAGTCTACAATGGTTAAAAAGTTTTTTTTTTAATTTGACCCTTTTTCAGTTGAATGGTGAGGCCAAATAACTTCGGAATGTTCTGAAATTTGGACTGTATATTCAAAATTATATGGGCTATAAAAGCTCCTAACACTTTTGTTCCCAGAGTTATAGAAAAAATGTTATAAGCCAAAACTGACCAAGTATTGAAATTTTTTTTTTTAAACCTTTTCGGACAAAAAAATTATTTTAAAAAAAATGCAACTATAACATTTCTTATTTTGGTGGTGAATAGAGAAGGGATGGAGATACAAATTCCTCTTTATACTTTATTCTATGCGATTCGTTGGTTTCAAGATATAGTCTCATAAAAGGTCCATTTTTGACCAAATTTTCAAAAATTCCCAAAGTTTGAGAGACTATATCTCACTTCAAACAAATAGCATTTAATAATGCACTAAATAAAAGTTGTAGCCCTGTAACTCCTCAAAACAATATCCAAAAATAAAAAAATATATAGGTAACATTTTTTAAATAATTTTTTTCTCCGGAAGGGTATGATTTTTGCAAAATTTTTTGAGTGCTTATAACTTTTTTTCTAGGCGTGCTATAAAAAATCTGTTCCCAATAATGCAAGAAATTGGGGCTAAGATTATTCAGTTAAATTTTCAGCTCATGTGTACCAGTAGTTTGACCCCGCTATTCATATTTTTTTTTTTCCCCCAACTTTTGGTCCAAATAACTCAAACCGTTATACTCAGAAAAATACTCAAAATCAACTTAGAACTTCTAGAAAAAATGCATATATCCTGAAAATTTCAGCTCAATCAGTTAAATAAAAATAATTATTTTTCAAACTAAATATATGAGAAAATTAAGATTTTTTTTCTTCTTTTTTGAATATTTTCTTTGCCTTTTCTGTTTCTTTTTACCACTCCTTTTCTGCTAGTGAATGTTCATCTTTGTGTTTTGATTTTAGATGCCCCCATAAAGATTTAGTTGAAAAATTTTTACTTGGGGCACTCAGAGATTCTCTTCTAATTTCCTGACTGCAGATGTTACATTTAGCTATTTTGAACCTTTCCTGAAACATTGTAAAGTACTCCCATACTGCTGAAGCTGATCTTTTAGCCATATTGACTGAAAGTATAAACAAAATAATAATATTTATATAATGTAGCTAAATGTTTAATACATACCTATAAAATAACAATGAAATGTATAAATGCAGGTTATATTGATAATTTTAAATTACATTTTTTCAAACTTTAACTTAGGATCTTACCTAAGTAAATCTGTTGAATTACTATTGTGAATCAGGGGAAAAAAATTACATTTTTTTTTACTTTTTTAAACTTTTATCATACAAAATCTGTAATTGTAATTAATCTGTAATTTTTTTTCCGAGAAAATGCATAATTTAAGTGAATGGTGGCTATTCAACTCCTTCCATATAATTAAGTAAACCTCAATTAAATTTATATTTAATTTTCTTAACCTAAAATTTCAATGCTTTTTACCTCTTTACAAATTTTAGGCAACCCCAGCCAAATTTGGGAGACCCTAGCCCCAGTCAGTCCCTAGTACCAACCCTATGTCACATAGTTTTGTTTAGCAATGTGACTACAAAATAACTAGGTATTACAGATAGCAGAAAACCTAAATTTTATGATCATTGAATATTTTCACTTTTTTTTTTCAACCTTAATGAGTTCAGTAAAAAAAAAATCTGTATCAGTCGATTTAAAATTATTGGTATCAGTATCAGTTAAAATGTAGTGTTGCTCCATCCTTATAATATATATATATATATATATATATATATATATATATATATATATATATATATATATATATATATATATATATATATATATATATATATATATATATATATATATATATATATATATATATATATAGTGGGTGGACTGGCAAATTGACCAACTCAATTTTCCAAGTTTGTGTTAAATTACAATTTAAAGTAATAAGTAGTACGAAAAATCTGGATGTAAATAAAATAACCAAGAAAGAAAAAAATGTTACAATATGAAGGAAATATTAAATCCTGATTTTTCGTATTACTTAGAACTATAAATTGTAATTTAACACAAACTTGGAAAATTGACTTGGTCAATTTTGCCAGTACACCCACTATATATATATATATATATATATATATATATATATATATATATATATATATATATATATATATATATATATATATATATATATATATATATATATATATATATATATATATATATATATATATATATATATATATATATATATATATAATGCCACCTTACTTCTGGTGTGGGAAAAGACTAGAGGCCTACATACAATATATAGAGTACATAGGAACATAGGAAAATAGAGACAGTTAGAAGCCACAAGGGCCTATCGAGACTGTCCCAGTCCAAACAAATAATAATAATAATAACAATAACAATACTAGTTCATGCACAAAAGACTATCCCTTCCCTAGTTATCAGTTCATTCATGCAAAGATAAAAGCAAAACTAAGCCCAACTACACAATGAACCATCACCCACTACAAAAAAACTGCCATTAGGCTTAGTCATAGTTTGATCTGTTGATCTAAAAATTCATATATACCCACCAATTTGGCTTAGTCAAGTTATATTATATAATGCCTAAACCATCCATAAATCTATCTAGCCCCCTTTTAAATTTGACAAGAGAATCACAGTCAACAATCTCTTCTGGCAAGTCATTCCAAAAATTAACAACTCTATTACTGAAAGAATATTTTCTTAGATCGAGATGGCATGGCTTCTTTTTAATTTTCTTATCATGTCCTCTAGTTACTCTTCCACGGTCCAATATAAAGTATTTTTCAATCTCTGTATTACTGTCAGATGCAAATATCTTGTAAACTTGTATCATATCCCCTCTGAGAAATCTCCTTTCAACTGAGAACATTCCTAACTCCTTCAACCTCTCTTCATAGCTCTTATTTTCAAAGCCAGAAATCATCCTTGTTGCTCAACGTTGTACTCTCTCCAGCATATCTATGTCTTTTCTTAAATGAGGAGCCCAAACCTGTGCACAATACTCTAATGCTGGCCTAACATAGCTATTATATAGCTTGCTTATAACTCTTTGCTCTTGTAAACTAACATCTTATTAGCTCTATTCCTTGCTTCCAAACATTGATCACCCACCTTCAGATTACTGCTAATAATCACACCTAAATCCTTTTCTTGGTCCACAGTCTCAAGCCACTCCCCATTCATTTCATAATTAAATCCTTCATTTGAGTAACCTACATGAAGAACTTTACATTTTTTACTATTAAAGTTCATTTGCCACCTCTCTGCCCAACCAAGAAGTCCTATCTAGATCACCTTGAAGCTTTATGCATCCATCATTATTCCTTACTGAGGTAACCACTTTGGTATCATCAGCAAACTTAGAAACCTTACATTTAAGACCTTTGTCTAAATCATTTATATATATAAGGAACAAAAGTGGTCCCAGCACAGAACCCTGTGGGACCCCACTCTTCACCGTTTCCCATAATGACTTATTACCATTAAGTAATACACACTGCCTTCTGTTCTTTAACCACTCTTTAATCCAATTGTGTACTATTCCATCTATACCATACTGCGACAACTTTTGCATCAGCCTAACATGGGGTACCTTATCAAAAGCTTTCCTAAAGTCTAAATA
Source organism: Armadillidium nasatum (assembly GCA_009176605.1). NCBI lineage: Eukaryota > Metazoa > Arthropoda > Malacostraca > Isopoda > Armadillidiidae > Armadillidium > Armadillidium nasatum. The sequence goes on from SEYY01008208.1 coordinate 53,449, forward strand.
TATGACATCAATTGGATCACCCCTGTCTATACATTCAGTAATATATTCCATAAATTCTAGTAGATTTGTCTGACATGATCTACCCTTTCTAAAGCCATTATGGGAGTTATATAGTATATTGTTATCATCTAAGTGCTTCTCTATATGACTTTTCAGTAACTTTTCCAAAATTTTCACAACCAGAGATGTTAAACTAACTGGCCTATAGTTCCATAAATCTTCCTTATTACTTTTTTTAAAAATGGGCACCACATATGCTGTTTTCCAGTCCTCAGGTACCTCTCCAAAAGCAATAGATCGCTTAAAAATCAAATACAGTGCCTTTGCAATACTGTTACTCCCCTCTTTTAGAATTCTACCATACACACCATCCGGACCCGCTGCCTTATTCGGGTCAATATGTTCTAGTAAAGATTTAATTTCATTTAACTCAATTTCAAATGCTGCACACCTATTCATTACATGTATACTAGAAGCTATTAGTCTCTAAACTGCTATCCAACTTTTCCTCAGTAAACACTGATGCAAAATAAGCATTGAAAATGTTAACCAATTCCTTATCTGAACTTACTAAATTTCCATCAATTTTAATTGGGCCAATTTTCTTATCCTTGCTTTTAAATTTATAAAAGCTAAAAAACTTTTTCAAGTCTTTATTACTGTTCCTTGCCAAATTAATTTCTGCCATTCTCTTTGCTCTTCTTATTGATTGGTTAAGTTCATTCCTAATTCTCTTATATTGTTCCAAATCTTCACCCCCTGCTCCTGCCTTTGAATATTTTAAAACATCTACGCTTTTCACTGATTTTCTCTTTTATCTCTCTACTCCACCGAATTAGGTTTTCTATTTGCCACCCTAATGGATTTATCTTTAAAACACACAGACTGAATGGTAGCCAATATTTGCTTAAAGTATTCCCACATGATGAAACAATTTTGACCATTAAACTCCTTATCCCAGTCAATTTCATCGAGCATTGCTCGGAATTTGCTAAAATCTCCATTTCTGAAATCTAATATCTTTTCCCTATTGACTTGCAATTTGGGCCCAGACCTCATATTCCAGTTAAATCTAATAATATAATGATCACTAGCTCCTAAAGTCTCCCCAACTTCTATATCATTCACCATATTCTCATCATTTGTTAATATTAAATCTAACAATGCTGCATGCCTTGTCGGTTCTTGGACCATCTGACTCAAAAAGTTGTATAGTATACAATTTACAAATACTGAACTTCTATTAACTATACTACTCAAAGTATTCCACTCAATGTCTGGAAAATTAAAATCACCCATAATGACTACCCCTTTTACATTATTTTCACACGCTACCTTGATTTCCTTCACCATTTCTTCATCTAATACTTGACTCTGATCAGGAGCTCTATAAAATGCTCCTATCTATCCTGTATGATTTATTATACATAAGAATATCTACCCACAGAGATTCCACATCCTGGTTTGTTTTAATGTCAGCTATTAACACCGATTCGATATTGCTTTTAACATAGAGTGCTACACCTCCACCATTCCTTCCTCTTCGTTGGTATAGGTAAAATGAGTATCCTTCTATTTCATATTCCTGTAGGGAATCTCCGTAAATTGCCTCATTAACCCATGCTTCTGTAATGCAAATAATGTCAAGATTCTCCTCTATAA
>SEYY01008209.1:0-10000 GCA_009176605.1 Armadillidium nasatum
ATTATATATATATATATATATATATATATATATATATATATATATATATATATATATATATATATATATATATATATATATATATATATATATATATATATATATATCAGTGGTTTGAAATATTTTTGTACACAATGTTACTGAAAAACTATTACTTAAATGTGTTAAAATCAAATTCTCGGAGTTAAAACATTAGTGATATTTATGCTAATATTTGTGCATTCGAATTTATTTATACATAAGTTGAAGTATCAAAACAAACAAATATAAGCGGCGTTTAGAGCAGCGAAAAGACATTGCTTTCGAGAGACGGAAGTTACAGCAAAGAAATAAGACCGAAGTGGACTCATAAGAATTCTTCAAAATTTTCGGTCGAGAGAACTACTTCATTATTTTTATGAAAAGCAGAGCCAGTCTGAAAAAAGTTGAATTAGAGTTTCCCTTCCTTAAAGGAAATTGTATTTTTGTAATAAATAAATAAAAACATTTCTAAAAGAGATAATTATAAGAAACATCATTGGTCTTTATGAGATTTTCAGTTTCTCAAGAATTGATCATGAAAAAAGATAATAAAAAAACAACAAAAGTAGTTTAGAAAACACAATCATCGATTTTTATTTTTATCTCTTGACAAATTTCATCATCCTCGTCTGCAGAAAGGCGAAGAAGCTTATTTTCTTTTTGCCTTGAATTTTACATTCTAACAGAATTTCATAAAACTTTCCTTATTCTCCAAACAATAAATAAATTTTTTTTTATTCTATTATACTTATTTTGAAATATATTTTTATGGTATAATTTAAATATCATAAGATTTTGATAGTTTTTTAAATCATTTCCCAATATCTCAAGACTGAAATTAAACTCCCAAGATTTTGGGAAAAATCCCAAGCACTGTCACCACTGCCTAACATATTGTTTCTACTTGACAAAGAGATAAAAAGAAACTGTCTCTTTTTAATAAAGAAAAATACGGAAAACTTTGTTCTCTCTTTAAAAAGAGATAATAAACATTTAAATATATAGGACTACTATCATATATATATATATATATATATATATATATATATATATATATATATATATATATATATATATATATATATATATATATATATATATATATATATATATATATATATATATATATATATATATATATATATATATATATATATATATATATATATATATATATATATATATATATATATAATATATATATATATATATATATATATATATATATATATATATATATATATATATATATATATATATATATATATATATTCAAATTTTTTTAAGCATGTATTAACTGTCATATTCTTTTCTATAACAAAATTTAATCGGCAGAAGGGATAATAATAATAATAATAATAATAATAATAATAATAATAATAATAATAATAATAATAATAATAATTACTCAAAGTATCAAAATATCCACATTTTATGGGAGAATACGGATGCGGATACTAGTCATAATGAGGATAATATGCGGATGGGGATGTGGCATATGTCATATCTATATTGTTTAATTCTATTCAAAAATAATAGAGTTTAATTACAGTTGGAACAGAACAACGAACTAGATTTAAATAATTTAAATAATTTTCATTATCGGCAATTACCTACACTGCAAAAATTTGTCCTAACGAATCGTTGGGACAAGCGGCAAAAAAAATGTCACAGTAAAATTTTCAATTGAGAAAAGACACGTTAAGCATAACAAAGTCGCTTCACCGATTTATTTTCTAACAAGAAAATAACTGAAAAAATTTGTTGGGACATTTTTTGCCATTTGTCCCAACGATTCGTTAGGACAATTTTTGCAGCGTATTCTAGTATCCTAAGGAACTGTAAAAAATAAAAACAACATTCAAACACTTATTAATAAAGTTGAACAAGAAAAAATAAATAAATAAATACATAAAAATAAATTAATAAAAAATAAATAAATAAGCAAGCAAATAAATAAATTAATAAATAAATAATCAAGAAAATAAATAAATAAACAAGCATATAAGTAAATAAATTAACAAGTAAAGAAATTTATAAACAAGTAAATTAATATATAAACAAGTAAATAGATAAATAAATTAACAAATATAATAAATAAATAAGCAACTAAATAAATAAACAAGTAAATAAATAAATAAGCAAGTAAATAAATATTAATAAACAAGTAGATAAATGAATAAATAAATAAACAAGTAAATAAATAAATAAACAAGTGTATATATAAACAAATATATAAATAAATCAATAAAAGCAAAATAAATAAATAAATAAAATTGACTTAAATAATTTTTTAAACATTTAGTAAAATTGAATTTTTTGAAAGCTAAAAACAAGCTTCCTTTGCCGTCTACCGTGGCTCAAACGGTAGAGTGATTGACTCACGTGCTTGAAGGGCCAGTTTGATCCCACTTGGGGATCCTAGGTATATACTACCTAGAAAAGTTCCTCTCCTAGAATAGGGCAATGCCCGTGAGATGTGAACTTTTTATAAAAATAAAAAAAAATAAAAATGAAAATAAAAAAATAATTTATGTAGAAAGATTTTAAAGAATGTTTGTAATGGCAAGTAAAAAGCCTTTCATTCAAACTTATTGTAAGAATATTCCCTTGATAAAATAATCTCACCCACAAGATATTATTATATAAAAGGGTTGAAATCTCAAGTGGAATTTTCATAATAAATAAATAATAAATAATAAATAATAATAATAATATAATAATAATAATAATAATAATAATAATAAGTTAGTTTCGTTGGTTAGTTAGTTAGTTACTAATTTAATTAGTTAGTTAGTTGGTTAGCAATTTAATTAGTTAGTTAGTTAGTAAGTTAGAAATTTATTTATATATTTAGTTAGTTAGTTAGTTAGTTTTTTTAGTTAGAATGTTAATGTATCAATTAGAAAGTTCACTAGATAATAAGTTAATTAACAAATTAAGTAATTAGTTCATTAGTTAATTAGTTGAAATATCATTTACCAAGTTAGAAAGTTAGCTCATTAATTAACATATTCGTTATATAGTTAGTAAGTTAGCTTGTTGATTAGCTAATATTTAAGACACAGACATATATGCATAAATACATACATACATACATACATACATGCATACATACATACATACATATATACATACATATATACATAAAGATTTAAATAACAAACTGATAATTAATATTTAATTAAAACAATAAATAACTTAATTGTATTAGTAAAAATTAATGCATATTATTAAGAAATAAGAACACTCAAATTTACATATCGTATATATATATATATATATATATATATATATATATATATATATATATATATATATATATATATATATATATATATATATATATATATATATATATATAATAGTGTGTGTGTGTGTGTGTGTGTGTGTGTGTGTGTGTGTGTATTGTGTGTGTTTCGCATTTATTGAAATTCCATAGATTCTTAAATTTCAAGTATTCTAACTTTTGTTTCATTTCATTTGGTTTTGTTTCAAAAGTTTTGACGCACTTCAAACATGATCCTTTTTTTTTTTTTTTTTTTTTTTTTTTGCAGTTTATCACCACTCACGGGCAGAGCCCTTTTGAAGGAGAGGACACATACTATAAACAAATTAATTCCTGGTGTACAAAGAAAATGATTTCAAGTTGAAAAAATGTTAAATGGTATTAATTTTGAATTGATAATTATGAAGCTGGTTATAAAATCGTATAATATATACGGTTATTACTTCATTATTTTATTTCCTTAAGGCACTTCATAAAAATAAAATTAATGAAGTAAATGAATGAAATTAAATAAATCTAATATTTGTTTTTCCGATTTTTTAATTATTTTTAATTTTCCAAATATGAGGAAAATTAAAAATAATTAATGAATTACGTAAGAAATATACTTACTAGCTAATGATATATTTAAAAGCTAATTAAGTATATATTTAAAACATTTTGATAGAGAAGTTATGTAATTAGCAGAGCATGCAATAGTCTGTTTTTTATTTCTCGTTGTCAATAAGCAAGATATCTTTTGTGCCGTTTGTGGTAAACATTGTTTTTATTCTTGAAGTATAAAAAAAAACCTACTTTTGTTAAAAAGACTTTCTCTTATGACAGTCAAATTGGTGAACATGCAATACTTGTACAACAAATCTTTGATAATTTCTAAACAAGAAAGAAAATCAATGACATTTACAGACCCGATATTTTGGTGATTTCCAGCATTTCGTGTCAGTAATTTTTTTTTTTTTTTTATCCCTCTCCACTCCTATTGAAAAAAATTTGAAGATAAATGAAACTGTTGCAATATTTCTTGCTTTTTTAAGCTGCTTCTTCTAATGTCTTTAAAATCGTTTTTGTTTATATTCTGGGATTTGATTGCTTTAAAAGAAATATTGATGGTATAATGGCAGCTCTTAAAATCAATAACTACTAGGATGATTGAAAATTGTTTATTATCTCGTCAAAAAAAAAATCAAAAACTGTCTTGTTACATATACAATGTTATTATATACATTGGATATTTCAAGATAGGAAAAATTTCCTAATCTTGAAATATCCAATGTGTAAGAAGGGCATTAAGGGAGGCGAAGAGAAAGTTTTATGCTCCAAGGAAGAAAGAATCTTTTAATATAAAGAATGTTTTATCCTGGTAATATGAACGATATTAAAGAGTTTAAAAGATATGTTCCTAAGGGCGTAAATTTAGTTCAATATGTTCCCTGTACATTAAAAAAGATTCTGAAACCCATATTGAAAGGAAAAAATGAAAATTATGGGTGTTTATAAAATAAAATGTAGAAATTGTAATAAAATATATGTAGGAGAGACGACAGATTTTAAAAGACGCAAATATCAACATTCCTACAGTCTTAGAATAGATGATCAGAATTCAGCATTAACACATCACAGAACTACTGAGAATCATCATTATAAATATGAGTGATTTTTCTTCAATTGCAATTGTTCAAGATAACATTTCAAGAAAATTATTAGAATCATTCATTATTAATAATACAAACAACATTAATAATAGCAGAGGAACCTTTTACTTGGACTCAATATCAAATAATTTTTAAAAAGATGTTCCGGCATTTAAAAGATACTTTTGACAGCTTCGGATTAGTTTTTTGACATAGTTGCCAGTTTTTTTTTTTTTTTTTTTTTGAATAGTTTGTTTCCTGCTCACTTGTTCTTTCATTCTCCTAAACGATTCGCTTGAAAAAGTAAGTCTGGTTATGGTTTCGAAAGCTAGCGTTCACTTCTTTTAGTTTTTTAATTGTTTTAATTAGGTTTAAATTATTTATTATTTTAATTATTGTTTTTAAAATAGATTTTTTTGGGGAAACATATATATATATATATATATATATATATATATATATATATATATATATATATATATATATATATATATATATATATATATATATATATATATATATATATATATATATATATATATATATATATAGGGATGGAGCGATACCAAAATTTTTACCGATACCGATACCATAAAATTCCCCGAAGCCGATACCTGATACCGATACCTGAAAATATGCCGATACTTGCCGATACTACTACCGATACCACTACCGATACCGATACTTTACTCCTATACAAATTTTTTGCCGATACCGATACCGATACTGAAAAGGCCGATACTGATACCGATACCGATACCGGTATCGGAAAATATGCCGATACTTGTCGATACCGATACCGATACCGATACTTCACTCCCTCCCTAATATATATATATATATATATATATATATATATATATATATATATATATATATATATATATATATATATATATATATATATATATATATATATATTTATTATAAATATATATATTTCTTTTATTATTTTTAAAATTCCTTTTTTATATATATATATATATATATAATATATATATATATATATATATATATATATATATATATATATATATATATATATATATATATATATATATATATATATATATATATATATATATATATATATATATATATATATATATATATATATATATATATATATATATATATATATATATATATATATATATATATATATATATATATATATATATATATATATATATATATATATATATATATATATATATTATATATATATATATATAGTATTTACACTATATCCCGCATGATGCAGGGTGGTGTCGACCTCAGAAATTATTCATAATCTTGCAACTGTGCGTGGGAAGAGAGAAAAAACTGGTTATAATGTTTTCCCAGCCTCTCTCTCTCTCTCTCTCTCTCTCTCTCTCTCTCTCTCTCTCTCTCTCTCTCTCTCTCTCTCTCTCTCTCTCATATATTATATATATATATATATATATATATATATATATATATATATATATATATATATATATATATATATATATATATATATATATATATATATATATATATATATATATATATATATATATATATAGTGGTGTGTGTGTGTATGTGTGTGCGTGTGTGACGTAATTTATTGCATAAAAATACGACATGATTCATAAATCATAATAATTTATAATATGTAACATAATTTATACTTCCTTACAGGGTATTCAAAAATGAGCGACATTTAAGTTCTCTAAAAGTGCTTAAAGGGAAAATAAAATTGATATTTGAAGTTAAATGTTAAATATCTCTTCGTTTATATTTAATCTCTTATCAACCATAAGTTTTATTTTATTTTAACATAAATGCAATTATATATATATATATATATATAATATATATATATATATATATATATATATATATATATATATATATATATATATATATATATATATATATATATATATATATATATATATATATATATATATATATATATATATATATATATATATATATATATATATATATATATATATATATAATATATATAATATATATATATATATATATATATATATATATATATATATATATATATATATATATATATATATATATATATATATATATATATATATATATATATATATATATATATATATATATATATATATATATATATATATATATATATATATATATATATATATATATATATATATATATATATATATATATATATATATATATATATATATATATATATATATATATATATATATATATATATATATATATATATATATATATATATATATATATATATATATATATATATATATATATATATATATATATATATATATATATATATATATATATATATATATATATATAGTGGTGAAAACAAAGGTATATATCATTCATAAGTCTCAATTCACACATTGGTTAAATAGCTTACTCTGGAGCGCAGTTATTATTCTAAGCATCTTGACAGCTGCAATGGAGTTGGGCAATTTGAAATACAAATGCAGATTTACAGTACATTAATTCCAACAGATTATTTAAAGTATTATGAACAACTTTTTCATGACCTGAAATTAGACTAATTTTGAAATATTTTTATGATTTAATATTTTTCAGTTTTGAACAATATTTTAATTTATTTATTTATTTAATTATTTATTTATTTATCTGAATCATTCTTTTCAATTATTTATACATATTTACATAATTTCCGTGAAATGGGGTCAGCTTTTCAGCCTGATAGTGATGACTTGAATATATATATATTAGAGGTGGACCGGATAGTAATTTTTTACTATCCGCGGATGCGGATGCGGTTGCGGATATTCAATTGCGGATATCCGCAGATGCGGATGCGGATGCGGATAGTTTAATTTTTTAGGAGTTTTTGCCATAAATTTTTGGAATTTTAAATATAATATCCAGAATCTATTAACCAGGGTGTGGGACGGGGACCCAACTCTTGAACACCCCACCAACCTCTTTCCCCAACCTCCACCCATTTCGAAAAAGTTATATATATATATATATATATATATATATATATATATATATATATATATATATATATATATATATATATATATATATATATATATATATATATATATATATATATATATATATATATATATATATATATATATATATATATATATATATATATATATATATATATATATATATATATATATATATATATATATATATATATATATATATATATATATATATATATATATATATATATATATATATATATATATATATATATATATATATATATATATATATATATATATATATATCATCATCACCGTCTAATCCGGTAGGCTGATGCCTGTCGGGTGCTACACCTCCAGGCTCAGTAGTCCATTTTCACGTCGATGTTGTCAACTTCAGATTTCACTAGTCCGAGGTGTAGCCTTGGTAACTCGAGCAGTTTCTTTTTTATATAGCCGGCTTGCTAGGCCTGTCGCCACAACCTCCAAATGCTGAAGGAACATGGGAAGAGAAAAGCAGCTGACAGGTCTTCCCAACCCTATGCAGCTTATTGAAGTCTAGTTGCAAGACTTAATATTAAAGTGGTTCAGTGGTAAAGTAAAAGAAAAAAGCCAGCTGTTAACTAATAATCTCCGGCATCCGCGATAGGCCTGGCCAAGCCAGCGGTATCCGCCGTGGGCCCAAGAAACCCAAGGATCTTCCTCGGAAGATCCTAACAGACTGAAAAAACTGAAAAAATCCTATATATATATATATAATATATATATATATATATATATATATATATATATATATATATATATATATATATATATATATATATATATATATATATATATATATATATATATATATACAGAGAGAGAGAGAGAGAGAGAGAGAGAGAAGAGAGAGAGAGAGAGAGAGAGAGAGAGAGAGAGAGAGAGAGAGCCAGTAATTCAGTATTACCTTCACACTTCACAGTTTCACATATTCCATTTGAAGTTAATAATTGGTAAGTTATTTTTTAGAAATAAAAGCTTTTGGGCTCTTTCAGGTGAAAGTTTGGTTCGCTTTTCGTCGTAAATGAGGCCTGCTCCACTGGAAAGACGCTCACTAGCAACACTAGTTGAAGGACATGCTAAATAAGTCCTTGCCAGCTCAGCAAGAAAAGGAAAACTTTTGCAATTATCTCTCCACCAAACCAGTTGGTCTTTATCTACCTCCAAACGTGGGAGTTTCAGATATTTTTCAATAATCGATATTGTATCCTTTGACACTTCTGACTGTGATTCTTCATTGCTGCTGGAAGCTAGAAGATCTTTCATTGATTTAGCAATGCTTAAGCTAACAGATTTTGTTTCTTTTGTATCTGAGAGCTTTTGCTTTTTCTTGAAAGGCGTTATTTTAGCTGTTTCTATCATCTCATAGCAAAAGCATCCTAATTTGATTTTAACATTCTGAGAAACAAGTGGTTTAAAAAATTGTTTTGTGCCTAGGATCTAAAAACGTTGCAATTACATAAGCATCATCATTTTCAAGGTTTTCAAATCTGTCGTTCATCTCCTTCATTAATGTTTCAGTCATCCTTGAAACTCCCTTAGACTTAATAACATTTGTTAACACAACTTTCAATGTTGAAACAAGTGGTATCACATCTGACAAACATGATTCAGCTGAACTTATAGTCTTTGTTAATTCTTCAAAAGGCTTAAGGATATTAATACAATTATTTAAAATGTCATTTTCGTCAGCTGTTAGAGGCTTTATTTTGTGCTGCTTGAAGCATAAATGCAAATACCTCATTAATTTCGCTCATCCTCTCAAGCATATGCAAACTACTATTCCAGCGTGTTTGAATATCTTGCATGACAGAAAGTGGATGAACATTTAATCTTGTTTGTATTTTCTTCAGCTCATTTTGGGCTACAACGGAGTGATTAAAATGCGTAGCAATTAACCTACATTTGGTTATTAAATCGGATACAAATTTTTGACTCATAATGGAATTTTTAACTACTATCTGAGTTTGGCGTGCAAAGCAATCTACATTTTTCACTCTTGCCAGAGAAAGTGCTTTTTTTTATATTTGTGCCCGAAT